>JAQQAE010000640.1:0-30931 GCA_029823295.1 Pseudamia nigra
GCTTGATGTCCCAATATTTTTTTACCTGCAAGGGTCTCCTAGAATAGAAGGAATGGACAGATATTCCTCCCCTGCAAGGCACATCTGCACAACTTTTGAATAGCTGTCCACTGTAGTGACCACTGTCCCTGAAAAGGTTAAATCTTTTTTGAAAGTACCACAAAGCTGAAAATGTCATATCCAAATATTTTAATAATTAGTGCATGAAAGGGTTAATCTTGCATTTGGATGACTTTGTCTTTTATGACTTAGCTGTGATCTCTATTTATCTTTTTTTAATTATCTATCCCGTTAGCATTTAGTTGTAGAGCACTTTTACCTTTAAAGGTGCTATATAAATAAAACTTCACTCACTTACAATGTTGAAAATAACAGAAATGAAGAGAAATCACTGAAGGAGAAGGTGTGCCCAGACTTTTGATTAGCAATGTAGGTCATTGGTTTGGAGGGTTAAGAGTAGTGGGTGAAGGTCAGGGTCAGGGCTGCAGTGCAGGTTCAGGTCACACATTACATTCCTGTGTAAGTCATGAATCCACGGCACGATTCAGGGACAAACACGTGTCACTGACCATTAGAGCAAATTCAATCTGTGTCAACCGGCTTCTGTAGGAAATAAAAAAGGTCAGACATACAAACCTGCACTGTGCCTGTTTTAACCTAAATCCAACGTAATACTGGACAAGAAATGTGTGTAGCGTGTGCTTCCTGCAGTTAAACCTTAGATGATATCATGCCATTTTGAATTTTTATATGAACTTTTACACACAGAATGAACTTCTAGGTTTTTGTATTCCTACCCCAAGTGGGTCAAAAATGACCTGCATTAATTTCCTGTGGAATTTCATGGAAACCTTTGATTCTTATCAACTGTGACCATAAGTGTCACCCCCTAAGAAGATTAATTTACACAGTAAGTTCTATTAAATGCAAGTATTATCCTCATTTTTACCTCAGAAATATGGGTGCGTGTCATCATATACAAGCAAATTAACTCTAGTTAACCAAGCCAGCTCACATTACTGTATGGATTGTGCATCAGTGTGGCATCTTTGTGTGCGTCCATGCTACATACTAATCAATAGGTTTGCCTGTTTCTCATAATATTTTCTCATGTCATGGCTGCTGTCTGTGTGCGTGTCAGAAAGCAAAAACTACTGATCCAATTTGCACCAACTTTGATGGAGGCGTGTAGCATGGGAAGGGAAAGAACACTTCTCATAGGGTCGACCCGGTGACGAGAAAACAGACACACACAGACAGGCATACTTTACTCTATTATATAGTTAGATTACGTAGAAATGTGGGAACATAGTTACACGGCTGGGCCAACAGAGGCTGGATGCAAAGGTAGTTACATGCACATGGTACAAATGTTACAAAAAAAGTGAAAAATAAAAATATTGCAAACACAAAATCACTCTTGTGTGGCCCAATATAGTATAATACAAATGAATATTCTCAATAAAAATGATGAAAGTGGCACAATAACACATCGATTTTAACACGTGTCATTTTTGACTCACTTATGGAGGAGTGTTGGGTCCAGTCACTCGTGCATCTATGGGTTAAAACACACTAAATCCAACTTAAACTGCAGTTTGCGGTTAAAGAGAAAGTCCCCAGGAAATGAATGTAATGTCCCCAAAACACATGGAAACACGTGTGTGTTTGTGTGTGTGTGTGGGGGTGTGTGCGTGTGTGTGTGAGACCTGTGCGACCCCTATTAGGACTTTTATTTTCCTTTGCTCTCCTCTACTTTCCTGATGTTTCCAAACCGTTACAGAGTGATCGACCTGAGCCACATTCAATGAAATCATACCCAAAACTCCAGCCCAGTGTTTTCTGCATTAAAACGAGCACATGTTGTTTTATCTTCCCCCCAGCTTAGTTCAAGATAAAATAATATTAGCGTGTTAAAACCTTGACATGAGTTGAGTGTGCCTCTGTACATGGCTGCAAACACAGCAGGCTGCGCACACACACTCTGCTCCAGGTGAAGGGCATCCACAGAGGAACAGGGCTGATCCTAGATGTTCCTGTAATAATACTTTTGATCGGAGGTGGGTAGTACCAGTACTCGCAACAATTTACTCTGTTACATGTAGCTAGTTTGCAGAATTATTTTAACTTTCACAGTTACATTTGTGATGAAAAAAAAGCATCTCTACTCATTACATTTGGCCAAAAACCAAAAAAAATCTATCACAGTTTAAATATGAACAAAATAAATCGAGAGAATTGACAAAATGAAGAAACTAAGCAAAAAAAAAAGACAAAGTGAGCATAAAATGACCATCAATCAAATCAATTAATCTGCACCAAGTAGACAAGTAAAATATAAAATATAAGCACAAATGAACAAAATATGCAACAAAATGAGCAAAATGAAGAAAATAATCAAGCAATTTAACAAAAATGAACAACACAATTGAGAAATTGCGCAACAAAATAGCAAAATGAGTAAAAGTGAAGAAATTACACAGCAGTTGTAAAAAATAAAAGTTTGACAAAAATTAACAAAATAATTGACAAAATTGAACAAAAATCAACAAAATATCTGTTTAAATGCGATATACAGTACTGTGCTGTAATAAACTCCATGTTATGAAGTTACTCACTACTTGAGTAGTTTTTATGTGGGATACTTTTTACTCTTACTCAAGTACTTATGTTTCTAAGTACTTCTACTTGAACCATTGTAAGTATAAAGTAATTCTACTTTTACTGCTTCTGCTGACTTCACCTACCAGTCACTTACTGTTCATTTATTAAGTTTCAACCATACAATCCCATATGGGAACATATTGTATATAAATTGGTCACTGGTCCTGTCAGGTAAATATATACAGGTCATTGTGTGTCATAAAAATGTAAAGTGCTATTTGCAAACTCTGTTCATTCATTCTCTTTCTTGATTATTTTGTTCATTTATGTTCATTTTTAATCATTTTTTAATGCATTGTGTTCAGGTTTGATCATTTTGTTTCTCATTTTATTCACTTTTGTTCTTCATTTATGTTCATTTTGATTTTTTTTTTGTGAAGTTTAGTTCCACTACTGTATAAATCCATGTTATTGTCACAGATTTGATGGGTTTAGCGACTATAATATTTATGTAAAGCAGGTTTTTTTGTAGAGATGTAAAACTTTAATGCTTACAAAAATACTATTTGTCATCCCTACTGATGGCAAAATGTAATAGACTCAATTTTTCAGATAAATCCGAGTGAATAAGTTTTATTACCGTGTCACATCTCACAAATCAAATCAAATCATATTCATTGTTCCATGTCTTCTGTTTTATTGAGGACAAATCCACATGTTACTAATTCTGAGAGAATTATACACACATCTGCATGTGCAAATGTGTGCTATGAGCATTGTGCAAAACAATCATGTGCAAAAGTGGCGCTGTGCAATACAATCATGTGCAAAAGTGGTTTTGTGCAATACAATAATATGCAAATGTATGCTATGGGCATCATGCAACATGAATATGTGCAAATGTGTGCTGTGGCATTATGCAAAATTCTCATGTGCAAAGTGTGCTATGGCTATTGTGCAATATACTCATGTGCAATACAGTAATGTGCAAATGTATGGTATGGGCATCACGCAACATAAATATGTGCAAATGTGTGCTATGACATCATGCACTATGTTCATATGCAAATGTGTGCTGTTGTGCAATACAATCTAGCACTCTACAATCCTGTGCAGTAACTTCTTGTGGTCCTCCGACTCTTGACCTATTATGTGTGCTATGGTCTGATGTATTTTGTTTTTTGCATTTACTTGTTTTTATTGTTCTTATTTTTTATTGTTTATTATTGATGTGATTGACACAAACCTGCCAATGGGACTGGAGATGATAATTAGCCACCTTCTCACATATTTTCAGGTAAATATTCATCAATTGGTATTGTCCCATTTTTTAAAATAAATCATTCATTTATTCTCTTTATTTAACTGTTTCTTGCTGTAATATGGATTTGTACAGTAGTTGTAGTAGCACTACAACAGGGCTATTGACTCTGCCCACCCTTCTTCTGCACAAGACAAATGATGATCTAAAGCACACGAAAAAGGGAAGTAATGACAAATTAACTCTTCACCTGTGAACTAAAAATCACTCCAGTGAGTACCTGGTGAATGTGATGAGAGAATGCGTGGGGCTGCCTCCTCGACTAATGATCATGAAGATTTAGATCAGAACATAACGTCACCAAAGACTCATTCAATACAGACAGACGTCATGAAGAGAGCATTGAAGACACGTTTTTATCCTTTTCACTGGCCGACAGTGCTGTGAAGAAAACTGTGCCTAAAAACTGAAATCTAGAGCACGTTTCGGAATATAATAATAGACATGTTTAGGGCGGGCTTGAGTTTAAAAGAGTCTAAAAACATCCCTGGTCCATAGAAATGAGTAAATGCCCTCTTCTGGAATGTTAGCGAGGCCCGTTGAGGCACTGATCCACAGCGGCAGACCG
This sequence comes from Pseudamia nigra, assembly GCA_029823295.1. Classification (NCBI taxonomy): domain Eukaryota; kingdom Metazoa; phylum Chordata; class Actinopteri; order Kurtiformes; family Apogonidae; genus Pseudamia; species Pseudamia nigra. The sequence continues at coordinate 4,494 of JAQQAE010000640.1, forward strand.
GCTCTTTTCTATTGCTGCACACTCAAGTGTTGTCCAGCCTCCAGAGAATAGCCCGTATGGTCTGAGAGGCTACATTTTCCTAACCTTCCAAGGCCACCGCCGCGTAGGCGCCTCCAGAGAGCCTCTTTCGTGTCAAAGGGGGAAAGCCATTCAACTCAAGAACGGCCTCTGGCTTTTGATCAGTTCACAAGTTACAGTTTTGCCGAGGCCTTTTTTCATGCAAATGGGAAATCTTCAAACACCGTGCGGAAATACATCTCCTTCGGATGTACCTTAATAGGTGGTGCTTTTAACATGGGAATGTTCACAGCCAAGGACTTGTTTGAAAGCCTCCTCAGCGCAGTGAAAAGCACGCTCAGCGCCCAGGTGTAGACGGTCCCCTTTAAGAGCCTCCTTCTGCCCTGAGTTCCCTCCAAACGGATGCTTTGTACGCTCACCGGAGACCACATTGACTCCCAATTAAGGGATTAGGATCCAGATTATCGGAACCATTTTCAAAACACATACCGTTTACGAGCTTTCCCACAGCTCTACGGATCACCACGCTGGATCTGGCACACTCTGACTGTTCTGCAGCTGTTTCTGCGCACAAAGGGAAGAGTTTATTTTAAAATTTGTGACCATTTTGAGCTTTCTTTTTTTCATTTTTTTCATTATCTCTTTCCTTTTTGAGAATTTCCTGTAAGACGTAATCATTTTGTGATTTATTTGGTTGATTTTTTTCTCAGTTACATCTTTCATTTTGGAGGTTCATTTGTTCACTCCTCAGTTATTTTGTGATACTTTTCATTTTGTGATTTTAATTTAATGTGTTTGGTGTTGGCACATGTCCATAGTGCTGTTATACACAGAACAACAGTTTCTGAACACAAAGGGACATTACATTGTATTATTTATTTAATTTACCTACATTTAATTCAATAACATTTTATTGTGTTTTATTCAATTGTATTTAATTTATTGTTTTATTTTTGATGAGATGGAAATTCATTATTGTTCATTTTCATGCATTATTTTGTTAATTTGTTGATCTTTTTTTTCATTTTTTGTGATTTTTTTGTGATATTTATTAATTTTGTGGAATATTTTGTTAGCCTCTCATTCATTGTTTCAGTTTTTCTTTCATTTTGAAGGTAAATTTGCTAAAAAAAAAAAAATTGCAAAAAAATTACAAATTCAGCAAAAAAATTGGGCAAAAATGAATAATTCAATCAAGAAAATGGACAAAAACTAATATATCCACCAAAAAATGACAAAAATAAACAATTAAATTGAGAAAAATGGAGAAAAATACAATTACACCAAAAAATGGACAAAATGAATAATCAATCAAGAAAACTGATAAAAATTAACTGATTAATTTGGGAAAAAAATGGACAAAAATATAACCAGAAAAAAACAGAAAAATAAAACAATTCATTCAAACAAATGGGCAAAAACTAATGAGTTCCAATTCAGCAAAAAAGGACAAATACTGTATCAATCAAAAAATCAAAAACGCAATCAAAAAATTCATCAAAAATTGATGAAATGGAAGTTTCCATCCAGAAAATTTACAAAAATTTGAGAGTCAAATCAAGAAAATGGACAAACATTAACTAATTAATTTAAAATATAAACAATTCAGTTAAGAAGAAAAGGATCAACAAATTACAAATTCATCAAAAAATGGACAAAAAGAAACTAACTGATGAGAAAATGTACAATTTTCTGTTTAGTCCCGTCTTCAACGACATAATAAAAGACTTAATAATAAAATAATTCATAATGTATTTGGTCTTTGTATATTTTTATCCTGACTCAAACACATCACTGGATTTTTCAACAGCCATCTACACTGAGATTAAATGAATCTGCGATTGCTAAATTCACATACATATTTTCCACTAAACCCATACATAATTTTAATCTGAGTCGTTCTTCGCTGTGCAGGATTACATAAATACAGCAGGGAGTGAAAGGTGTCGTACTGTCGACTTTTGTTTGGGGGTGTTGCTGTGTTTCGTGTTTCTCTTGGAGCTATCTGGCTGCCCATTATGCTCCTATTAAAGTTCATGTTGTGGAATATTGAGAAGAACTGCAGGAGGGAGGAGGGATGGGGGGGGGGGTGTCGAACCAAACTCTCGTCAAGGTCATGTTCCAATGGAAAGAGCCAACAATGCCGGCGCTAATCCCTCCCCTTCCACCGCGCTCTGACCCCATCCCGTGGCTTTTAGGACTCTGCAGCGGGAGAGGACAAGAGGCCCGGCTTGTTCCTGAACTCAACCCGGCATTAGGGAGCCCACAGCTGCTGGATTATCTGCCAATTAGCACCAATTGTGCCGGACGGCGTTAATGTAATGTTCTATATTTTTTAATACCGTTTAATTTTCCCTCTTCTGTTTTCCCCTCCTTCTCTTTGGCCTAATCAAGATTGTCAGCACTCTCTTTTGCCTTTTCTCATTTAAAATAAAAGAGCCGGGGTTTAATTTGGCATTAAGGAGCGTAGAATGTGCCTTGCCAGCAGAGCGTTTGTTAGAGGGAGGGGGGAGAAAGGAGAAAATCATTTTATGGGAGATACTGTGAAGGACTTGTTTGAACAGGCCGCGAGCCTCGGTGTCCTGCTACATTAGCGGGGAAGTCAGCTTTGTGCCGGAGTAACGTGTTGCCTCGCTATTGTGCCCCCTACGGTGGAAGGGTTTGGTGGGTTTGGATTAGGACACTCCATTACATTACCCTAATAACTGGATAAAGCCGCCTCATCCAGTGCAACTGATCCTCAAGTATTAGCGCTCATGGCTCGTTACAGCATTTCAGCAGCTGATCTGCAGACAGTTGATTTCTCATTATAACACACTGTGATAGAAGTGCGCAACTGCAGCACGGGGGCACGGCGCCCGAGCATGCCAACGTTTATCTCAGGGCAAATTTGTGTTTTATAAGGGACTTTCACGACTGATTTCATAACCAAAGTCGACAAGTCTCCCGTCAACTGAAGAGGCTAAATGATAATGTTTAGTCTGCTATGAGGGGATTTCCACAGAGGTGAGTTTTATTACCAAGAAAAATGTTTTATAATTGACTCTGTACCATCCATAAAAGCACTAATCTGCAGTTTCACTCAGTTTAATTATATACCTGCTGCAGGTGTCCTGGCATGTCACTGTATAGGTGCAGATTTCAGGGGGATGGAGTTATTTATGACCTTCACTATAAACTAAAATAGACAGATAGGTGATTTACATGGATTCAACTGGCAAAAATCCATATTTAGCGTAATGTCTATTCCTGTGGCAAGAAACAGAGCAAACAATAGCAGCATGTGCTGAATGAAACCTGATTTAACTGACTACATCTCACATTTTCTGTCCCAAGTACATCCCCAATTCCAGAAAAGTTCTGACGCTGTAAAAAAAATGTAAATAAAAACAAAATGCAATGATTTGTAAATGTCATAAACTCATATTTTATTCCCAATGGCACATGAACAACATATCAGATATTCAAACTGGCATATTACCATTTAATGGAAAATATTCGCTCATTTTGAATTTGGCGGTAACTACACATCTCAAAAGAGTAGGAACAGGGTGATGTTAGCAACTGTCTATAAATGTCTGAAAGTGAAGAGGTCAGCTGCTGGAGTTTTAGGAAAAGAATGTTCTTCCATTGTGTTATTCTAGCTGCTCATCAGTCCTGGGACTTTGTTGCTGGATTTTTAATTTCATAATGCACCACATGTTTTCTGTTGGTGAAAGGTGTGGACTGCAGACAGACCAGCTGAAAACCCGGACTCTTCTTCTGTGCAGCCCTGCTGTTGTGACACATGCGTTATGCAGTTTGCTATTGTCTTGATGAAATATGCAAGGTCTTCCCTGAAAGCGACGTTGTCTGGGTGGCGCATATGTTGATGTAAAACCTCTGTCCTTTTCAGCATTGACGGAGCCTTTCGGATGTGTAAGCTGCCCACGGCATAGGCACTAATGCCGCCCTGTACCATCAGAGATGACGGCTTTTGAACTGTGCACTGAAAACAAGCTGGATGTTCCCCCTCCTTTTTATACTGCAGGACAAAAAGAATTTCAAATTTGTATTCATCTGACCACAGAACAGTTTTCCATTTTACCTCAGCGGTAGTGTTTCACATATGTCTTCTTGACATAATACAGCTTTAACTTGCATCTGTGGATGGCATGTTGAACTGTGTTCACTGACAGTGATTTCTGGAAGTGGTCCTGAGCCCATGCAATGATTTCCAGTAGAGAATCATGTCTGTTTTTAATGCAGTGCCGCCTGAGGACCTGAAGATTACCGGCATCCAATTTTGTCCTTTGAACTTCCCATTGATTCTTTGACTCTGTTGATGATATTATACACTGTAGATGGTGGGATCCTCAAAGTCACAATTTTACGCTGAGTATCACTTTTCTGAAATTATTCCAGAATTTTTAGACACAGATTGATGAATCTCTGTCCATCTTTACATCTGAGAGGCTCTGTCTCTTTAAAATGCTCCAGTCATACCAGTTATCCTCACTAGTTGTCAAATGCTCCTCCAGTTGTTTTTCATTTGTGCCAATTACTATTCCAGCCTTTTGTTGCCCCCGTTTCAACTCTTTTGAGATGTGTTGCTTCCATCAAATTGAAGGTGAGCGAATATTTTCCATGAAATGATAAAGTGTCTCAGCTTCAACATCTGATATGCTGTTTATGTTCCATTAGGAATAAAATATGGGTTTATGAGATTTGCAAATTGCATTCTATTTTTATTTACATTTTACTCAGCATCACAACTTTTTTGGAATTGGGTTCAAAACGGTTAGTGCAAAGGAAGGGAACAATACCTGTTATAGAGAAACTCTGTAACGTTCTGGTTCTGTTGTGATTGCGAACATTGTGATTCATGGTCATTATAATCTGTTAAAACAAATAAGCAGCCTGAGACTTTTACACAGTATGTCATTCAACACTGGATCCATAAATGCAAAGATAAACCCCAAATAAAAAAGAAATGACACCACTGTCTCTGGTCCCAAGATCATTTAAGATGAACTGAGGCCAAGTGGAAAACTAGCAATCAGCGTACATGGTATGTCAACTGCATATTTGTGAAAGCAACATTAATGCTGCAATATGCACAGGCTTTGGAGAAACATATGCCACCGAGTAGATGTAGACTTTTGCAGGAAGGTTGTGTTTATTTCATCCAGATAAAGTCAAATCTCACATGTTCCGACAGCATGGCTGACCCGATGCAGTTTTTTATTTATTTATCTATTTATTTTGCAGTTCTGATTGGTCACCTATTGAAAATGTTTGGTGCTTTAGAGAATGTACAGTAGGAGGCTCTGAACCAATGAGCAAGTTAAAATTCCACATCAAGCAAAATTTTATTCTTTTTGATTTATGTTGCTGTTCACTCAGTACTCATCTTCTTCATTATTGCTTTTTTCTATCATGATGTGCAATTAGTTCCTTTTGTAGATTTTTTTTTCCCTGCTCTGTAGATTATTTTATTCATTTTGTTAATTTACTGCTTGCACATTTTATATTTTACATTTTAAGTGCTGTGATATGCGGATTCATTAACAGCAGAAAATGTAGATTCGATAAAAGCGTACAATGACAGGTTCTATTTTTGTTCATCTTTTTACTTTTTGTTCATTTCCTTGATTATTATTGATTATTTTGATTATTTTGACTGTGTGAATCCATGTATCTTTTCTTATAACTGATTGTCTGCTTACTGAACTGCACTTCAATTGCTTATAGGGCAGTGCTTTTCAATTATTTTCTGTTACGCCCCCTCGGAAGGAGAAAACATTCCGATGCCCCCCATTAAACAAAGAAAGAAAGAAATATAGTTCAACTTACAACTGCTCACTGGTTTACTGAAGTAGCATCATAAAGCAGGAGGATTGTTGGCAATATTTGGCACGTTTTAGCTGAAAACACTGCAGCAGCTTATCAGCGTGATTGGGGTGTAATGTCTTCAAGTGGCGTCTTAACTTATTTGGCTTCATGCTTTTCCAGTGCCAGCATTTTTAGACAAGGTAAACACACCGGTCTTTCCTCGTCTCCCACCATAGTGACGATGCATATGTAGTACTTGGCTGCCAAGCACCACATGCGCGTCGTCATATTTCCTCGTCTTAGCGTGCGGGTGACTTTCTTTTGTCTCATTATCTCAGTCTCTCTCCACCTTTTTTTCATCCCTGTTGGAAATTTTTCCATGTTGTTTCTCGAGGGTTTATACTGCACTTCATATCGTTTGCTCGGTGCAAAAAAACACTACACCATAGAACGACAACGAGAGTGCCACTGCCACCTACTGGAAGTGCAGTTGCACTTAATTCTAGCACAGTACGGCAAAAAAGCATGTTCCCCCAGGGTCACACGCCCCCGCTGGCATCGCACCGCGCCCCCTTGGGGAGAGGCACTGCTATAAGGGATTAATAAAGTTATTAACTACATTTGTGCATATTATGGTGCTGATTTTGTCCAGTGTTGTTCATTTTTTCTTGTTGTATTGCTTGTATTGTTCATTTTTTCACTTCTTTTGGTTTTTTTATTCCTTTTCACTAAGGCTTTTGCTTATTCTGTTCATTTTTTTTTTGGTTATTTTGTTCATTTTTTTAGGTGTTTTGGTTCACTTTTGCCAAGTTTCATACTTACTGTATTTTGTTGATCATTTGATCATTTTTGGTGATCCTGACCAGTTTGGCAATCTATTGGTTCAATTTCTTGATTTTGTTCATTATTTTGGTTACTTTGTTCATATTAGCCAGTTTTTTGCTTATATCTGTCATTTTCTTAATAATTGTCTGAATTATTTTGGTTATTTATGAAATACTTTGTCAAAATTTGCTCATTTCCTTGTTTTTTGTTAAATTTCTTGATTATTCTGTTGATTTTTTTTCATGTTACATTGTTTTGTTGCATATTTTGTCATTTTCCAGAAGATTTTCTTCATTGTTTTGGTTATTTTTGCTCATTTTGCTGCTCACTCTGGATTGTGTTGCTAACTTGTTGTTAAAGTTGTGCAGAAAAGACACAAAATCATGCATTAACAACTCAAAAAATGGAATCGGATGTTCAAAATTTCCAAGAGGCCTCAGAGATGCCCGACTAAAATGTTCCCCAAATGTTTAAATAAAATACAACTTGCATCCTGGGGTCAGAGGGCGCATTACAATCCTCACAGTATTGGAAGGAAAAAAAAAAGATTATTTAACTTACATAAGCCATTTTTTTCAGAATAGAAGTAAAATAAGACAGGAAAAAGGAAGGGAGAAGGAAATGTGCGAGGCGAGAAAGCCAAGAAGGAAAATTTTATTAAAATGCTTAAAAAAAATAGTCATTTTAGATCAAAGTGAATTGATGGAGAATGACCTTCATTACAACGTTTGAACATATGAAAAAAGCGTCGTAGCAGAGGAGCGAGCAGATTCCGTATAAAGCCCAGACGCTTTGATGTTAACTGTCCAGACCAATTAGGCCCCGGGACATGTGTGAGTCCTGACGCTTTCATGGATGGATTCAGGTTCTGACTCCGTGTGCTGCAACCACACACCAATCCACACCAGGAATATGTGCAAATGAAATCACACTCTGACAGCCAGTCGAAGCCAGGAAACAGGCTGCAGTTCCACGACAAGCTGGGGGATGTTTTGAAGACGAGGTTAGCCGTCGATAGGTTGATGATTGGGGCCAGTATTTAACGTTTCGTGATGGTCACCCTGATGAAGAACATGCACAAGCATTAAGAAAATAGGGAAGAATATGGACCAAAGTCAAGAAAATGGACAAAAAGGAACAAAATAATTACTAAAACGGACAAAAATGAAAATACTGTATGTACTCGACAAACTAGACAAGAATGAACAAAATAACCAAGCATATCAAGAAAATAATTGACAAAATGGACAGAAATTAATAGAATCAACAAAATGGACAAAAAGGAACAAGATCAACCAAAAAAATGTGTAAAGTTGAGAAAAATAGTAAAAATAAATAAATAAATAAATAAATAACTGAAGCAAATAATCACCAACTGGACAAAAATGAAAAATAGACTTGACAAAATAGACAAAAAGAAAAGGAGCTTTTTTTTAAAAGAAAAAAAAGGAACTCAATCAAATGGACAAAAATGAAGAAAATAATGATAATAATAATGATAAAATTGACATAAAGGAACAAAACCATCAAAGTTTATTAAAAATGAACAAAATAGTCAACAAAATGAACAATTCAAAACATGTCAAAATTGAGAAAAAGGAACAAAGTCGCCCAAATAATTGATAAAAAAATCAAGAAGATGGACATAAATGAACAAAATTATCACAAAAATGAACAATTCAGTTTACAAAACCTGACACTCAGTAAAAAAATTGACAAAATTGAACAGTTCAGTCAAGAAAACGGCCAAAAACTGGCAAATTAATCAAAATATGTACACAAATGAACAAAATAATCAAGAAAGTTAACAAAACAAAAAAAATATATTGATGGACAAAATGGACAAAAAGAAACAAATCATCAAAAACATGGACAAAATAATCAACAAAATAGATTTATATAAAGAAAATATTCAGAAAATGGACAAAATTGAACAAAATTTTAAAAATATGGTGAGGAATTATGAAAATATTAGGGCTGTCAAACAATTAAAATTTTTAATCTGATTAATCACAGGGTGACTGGATTTATTTTGTCGTGGGTCAAATGTAACATAAGATTTCATCACTTTTTCCTTGATATAAATGTCATGTAATGATAGTTTCACATGACACTAATCTAATAATATCCAAACAATTAACAAGTAAAACATTGTAACACAGCATTAATCACGTTTGTATCATGACAGTAATATATGTTACGTGTTTCAAATGTGATGATGACAATTTATTTTACTCAAGTTGCCAATAAATCAATTTGTGACATTTTAAGGCGACAACAACGTTGGTGAACTGCAATCTTTATACAATGACATTTTACACAACAAAATAAAGTCTGAATGAATTTACCGTTGAAGAAAGATTTGGGTGGTTATAAATGTCTCTTCATATTTGTTGTGTCCGTCCACGTGTTTACACATAGTCTTGTTTTCATCCTTGTCAAGTGTGAAATGGCCACAAATGTCCCCGGTCATGGACATTTTTTTTTTATCATTGTCTCTTAGTCTCTTGTCTTGTTTTTGTCTCAGATGTGGACATTTTCTCTTCCTTTTATTCGTCATCTCTTCGTCTCTTGTTTTCCCGGGAACACGTTCAAAACAGCAGTAAGTTCCTCCTCATCGCTCAATAAGGCGATCTGATTGGTTCTCTTCTCATCCAATCCCGTCTCTTCCATTTTTTCAGCGGCTCTTTTGTCTTTTCCTTGTATCTTTCCCTCCTTTTGATTGGATTTCGTCACTGTCTATTTTCGTCTCGTCTTTTATTTGTTAACAAAAATGTCACTCAATTTAGTCATAGATTTCATCTCAAAGATTAACTTAGTTTTTAATTTTCATTTTGTTTTCATCTGCAAAAATATATTCATGACGAAAACAGTGACAAAAATTTTTTGTCAACAAAAGTAGCACTGGTTGAGTACCAGTAATCAGTAGTTAATCCGTGTCAGTGGGTGTAATTGTGGATGTTATTGCGCATGCATTAATTGCATTAAAATTTTTTATCTAATTAATCATGCAAATCAATTAATTCAAATTAACGCGTACATTTTGACAGCCCTAGAAAATATACACAAAAATGCACCAAATAAGATGTGTAATTCTGAAAGTGAGACTTTTCTCTGTAAATATCATCTTTCAATATGAGTGATCAGTCGGTGTCTGACACTCAACATCAGCCTTGAAATACATGAAACCACTGACCCTCAAACAGCAGCTGTCTGTGCTGAGGAATTGTTCACATACAGTTAAATAATTTCCAAAGTGCCCTAAAATCAGACATTAAAGGTCTAATGTCCAGCTCTGTGGTTGATTTATTGTTGACCATCCTCGCGTCCTCTCTCGGTGTTTCCGGGGGTCATGGCGGCTCAGTGGGCGGGGCTCAGGTGAGGCCAGAGTTCAGCGGTCATTAGCGATCCGGCTTCCCTTCATAGTGTTAATATGGGGTCAGGCTGTGGGCTGGAAATCCACACAGAGTCCACAGCTGGCATGCTGAGTGCCTCCACGGTCGCTGTTTTCACTAGTGGAGTGAAAACAATCCCCCTGCTGTTCCCCCCGGTCCGGAGGGCTGACCTTGCCCTTGGGCCACACCGCCATCTACCACCACCCCAGCTGTTGTCACTCTGCAGCCGGCATGGGAAAAGCCCCAGCTCGGATGCCCCTCTCGGCTTGCTGGGGCAGTTCCTGAGCTGTGGGCCCCTCCTGCAGGTGTGATGAGGTCCAAGCCCCCACCCACCCAAATCCCAAAGACCTAAGCCCTAATAAGATGCAGAAGAATGTACGTATGTACTTCAGTTCAGTCTACTTTAATGCAAGAATGAATGTTTAACTTATTACTAACATTAAATGAACCAATAAAAAAACAATGAAACATACTGAAGGAGAAAAAAAATTAAGAAATTTAACAAAATATAAAAAAATTAACAAGCTAATAAATAAAATAAAGAGAATGACCAAAAACCAAAAAAGGAAAGATATTCAACAAAAAGAGCACAAAGTAATGAAGACAATGACCAAAAATAGAGAAAATGATCACAAATTTAAACAGAGATGGAGAAAATAAACACAAAAATGAACAAAAATTAAGAAAATATTTGAGGAAATTAACAAAATAATCAAGAAAATAAACAAACCTGACAAAAGCAATGCAGAAAACATAATGATTGAGAAAATAATCCAAAAAATGCTAAGAATGAACAAATTCATCAAGTAATTCAACTGGAATTTAAAAATAATCAAGAAAAGGAAAAAAAGCAGAGAAAATCTGAACAAATACATATAAGTGTATACAATAATCAAGAAAATCAAGGGGAATAAAGAAAAGCATGCATTAAATGAAATAAACAAAAATATTCAAAAAATGAACAAATATGAACAAAATAATAAATTGAAAAGGAAAAACTACAATTAAAATGAATGAACATGAAGAAAATAATTTAAAATGAATAAAATGATGAAAAACATTCAACAAAAAGTGTACAAAAGTAATCAAGGAAATAAAAAATGGAGAGTGGGTGGTCAAAATTTACAATCAAATGAGAAAAAAATCAAGAAAATGAACAATAGTGAGCAAAATAATCAAGAAAATGAACAAAACTGAATAAAATCAAAAATGAACAAAACTGAACAAAATAACCAAGAAAATGAAGAAAATACTCAAGAAAATAATCCATGACATCACAAAATATACATAATCCAAATTTTATCAAAACAATGAAGAAAATCACCCAAAATGAACAAAATAATTAAAACAACGATCAAAATTTTAAAAATAGCAAGTAAAACTATGAAAATAGCGAACAGAAAATAAATAACAATCAAGAAAATGAAAAAATAGCAGATAAAACTGGACTAAAATGAACCACATAAGCAAGAAAACAAACAAAAATGACGTAAAACTCAAAATGAAAAAACTAAACAACTAAAATTGCCAGAATCATTAAGAAAATCATAAAAAAGGAAGAAAATATTCCACAAAATTAGCAACAGTGGACAAAATAATAAACATATCAACTATTCCTGTAGACTCCTGCCTCTCCAGAGCTGTGGCCCCTCCTGCAGGTGTTTGTCAGCCCCCTCGCTCCCCCTGTGTGACTCCGTCAAAGGCCAAACACTCGTGGGTCTGATCTTGCGGGTTTGATTCAGGGCCTCAAATGCCTTTTAGATCCCTAATCCGAAACGCTTAAGCCCTTCCTGATGGGTTCAGCTCCAGGTCCCACAGATTTAACCAATCCAAAGACGGAGAGCACCCAGGGGTCGAGTCCGGCCCCCCTACCTTTTGGCCTCTTTTTCTTTTAATTCAGCGTACTAACCCTTTACCACTCATCGATTTATCGGCTCATTCTCAGACTTCAGGATTTATTACTATACATAATACCAGGGGCTTTTGTTTAGAAATGTTCAGTTACACCTTCAGTGCATCCATTCATCTCGTTAGCACAGCAACAATTACAGCAATAATTATGTTCTTGCTCTTATAGTTTTATTAAAGGTGCTTAAAATATGACTTGTGTTTTACTAATACGAGTGAAAATAAGACCCTGAACTGAATGATGTGGATTTGAGATATTTGTATTTGTTTTGATTTATATTTTTGTCTTTGTTTCAATAAGAAAAATAAAAGTATGATTTATCAAATGTCTAAAAATCAATAAAAATGAAGACAAAACATTCATGAGAATAAAGAACATTTAACAAATTAACAAGAATATTAACATAAATTGACACAATTGTCAAGAAAGTGAACAAAAATGGACAAATAAATTTTATTTTTGCTTATTAATAATGAACTGCTTATAATTTTTTTTACTATTTGTTTTTTGTTATTTTTGTTCATCATTTTGATTATTTTGTTCATTGTGTTTGCCAGTTTGTTTATGTTTTCTTAATATTTGTTCATTTTCTTATTTTTTGCACTTCTTATTAATTTTATGTATCTTTTTAAAAGTTTATTTTATTTGATTTTTATTTATTTTGTTTATTTATTCATTATTTTGGTGAGTCTTGTTAATTTTGTTTGTCATTTTGTTCATATTTTTCTATTTTCTTGACTCTTGAGCTTATCTTTAGTTCTTTTTTTTATCTTTTTGTTAATTTAATTTATTTTTTGATTCATTTTTGTCAGTTGTCCTGATTGTTTTGTTTTTTTCCCCTATTTTTTCATCCTTTATGGATTATTTCATACATTTCCATTCATGCTTGTTGACTGTGTATACTTTGTGCTTTGTAAACACGGTCAACTTTCCAGGTGTTGATTTGTTTTTCCCGAAGACTCTTCACTCTGACACATGCATTGATTTCATAGCATCATATTGAACCCGCCCACTTTTCCATCAGAAAGCACTCTGATTGGTTGAACCTTATGTCAGTTCATGGAATTAGATTCTAACATAACTACTGTAAACACACAGTAATGATTTTTTTCATGGTCAATGAAATTTAAGTGATCAGTAATATTGTTCAGTTGCTCATGGAGGCGGGGCTAATTTCAGCTCGACTGTGATTGGTTCCAAAGGGATGTAAGATTTAAATTAGAATCCTGCTGGATTACAGGGAGGGACTATTACGTTTTTATCTGAAATATGATTGGTTCTCATTACAGATGTCACAAGTTACTTCTTTTGCAGTCTTGGACATTATTATCATTTCTTGTTGTTACCATTATATTTTTTGCTACTTGTATTGTTACCATGTTTGTTTTATATTTTATGTTTTTGATCATTTTATGAAATATTTTATTGAATTTATTAATATTATCACTGTGTTGTATCTTGGTTGCCATGCTGAGTATGTTTTATTTCTGTGCAAAATATAAGCTGAAAATCTGAAAATCTTCATAGTAACTCATTTTTTTCTGTTGTCCAGTTGTTTGTGTGGACTTCTAAAGGGTAAACATTAAATTTCTTGATCTATATGACTTATGGCTATTACAAATGTTGTTCATTATTTGTTAACATTAACATTTAGCTGATTATTACTGTTGGTATTTTCTTCACCTTTCAGGATTTTGTTTGGCATTTTTGATTATTTTCTGGATAAATGTGTGTTTGTTCATTCTCTTTACTAGTTTGTTTATTTTGTATTAAATTTTGCTCATTTTGTTGATTATTTTGCTCATCAGTATTAGAATTTGTTCATTTTTGTCTTTCTCTTCATAAATGCAGACTCACTATTTAATGGACATGCCTCATAAATGACAAAAAATGGCTGTATATATTGGTATTTCATGTTAAATCAGGGCCCTTTTGTTCATTTTCTCTGTGCTTTTTAAAATGTTGTTAATGTTTTTGGTTATTTTATTCACTCTGTTTCTGGGTTTATTCAATTAATTTATTGTCTTCTTTTTTGTTTATTATTTTGTTCTTTTTTGTTAATTTCCTCCACCATGTAGTTAATTTCGTTGTTAATGTTGTTTAGAATTTTGTTCATTTTTTTACAACCCAGTTCATTATTGATTTATTCAGTTTGTTTATTTTCTTCATTTTTGTTTATTTTTCTGAATTTTAATTTATTTTTATTCTTTTTTGTTCATTGTGTTTATTGTTTTTTTTCATTTTTTTGTACATTTTGTTCATTATTTAGCTTATTTTGGTTCTTTTTTAATCATGTTGTTCATTTGTTGACGATCCAGTTCATTTTTATATCATTTAGTTTGTGTTTTGTTCATTTCTGGTTTGTTTATTGTTGTTGATTTTGTTTATTATTTTCTGTTTATTATTTGTTATTTTACTCAAGTATTTAGTTTATTTTTTGTTCTTTTTTGTTCACTTTTATTGTTTTGTTCATTTTTTGTAAATTTTGTTTCATATTTATCTTATTTTGGTTCTTTTTGTTAATTTTGTTTATTAGTTTGTTCATTTTTTGAAAACCCAGGTCATTTTATTATTTTGTTTGGTTTTTTGTTAATTCCCTCAGGTATTCAGTTTATTTTTTTCCTTTTTCGTTCATCTTGTTTAGCGTTTAGTTTTTTGAAAACACAGTTCATTTTGCTTATTTTGTTTGTTTTTGTTAATTCCCTCAACTGTTCAGTTTTTTTGTTTTGTTTTACGTCTGTTATTGTTTAATTCATTTTTTGCTAATTTTGTTCACTATTTAGCTTATTTGAGTTCTTTTTGCTAATTTTGTTTGTTAGTTTGTTCATTTTTTGAAAACCCAGTCATTTTGTTTATTATTTAGTTTGTTTTTTGTTAATTCCTTCAACTGGTTTGTTTATTCTTGTTCATTTTGTTTATTATTTTTTTCATTTTTTTGAAAACCCAGTGCATTTTGTTGATTACTTTTTGTTTTTTGGTAATTCCCTCAACTATTCAGTTTATAATTGTTCTATTTTGTTATTTTTCAATTCGTTTTTGTTAATTGTCTTTATTGCTACTTTTCTCTTCATGCTTCTTCTTGATTAAATTTCTGCTTTAATTCCCATAAGTCAGACGACTGAGAGCCAACCGTCAAACTCCACCGGCTCCGTTTGATTCTCGTCGCCGTTTCCCTCATGCTGTTTGAGTAAACAGCGCCGTCCGAGCCTCCACCTGTTTCGCGGCGTTTGAGAAATGGACTTTTCCTGAAAAGTCGGTGACCTTTGACCCCGGCGAGCAGGAAGGGGCCGCCAGCGGGCAAATGCCCTCCTGTGTGGCCAACTGCCATTTAACCCCATAATTGTTACAAGGCAGCTCCCGGCCGTGCAGAACTTGGTTTCCGGAAATCACCCTTAAACAATCAAATAAACGCACATGCGGGGAATTTGCTGAGCCTGAGAGCGCCGCCGTGATTACACGCAGGCAGCGCTCAGACCTGACACCTCGCAAAACACATGGAAATATCACCAGGTGAATCACGGAACCCGTCACACTGGGCTGTCTGTTTGCTAATCAACTGAATTTGCATTTTTAATTTAATTAACTGTATTTTTGATCGTTTTCTTAATTATTTTCATCATTCCGCTTAGTTTTTCTTAATTCTTGTTCATTGTCTTGTTTTTACTTTTTTTTGCACATATTCTTCATTTTCTGTATCCTTTCCTCAATTTTGTTCATTGTCTTAATTCATTTCCTTCATTTTCTATTTATTTTTTGTTGTTAATTTTATTATTTTGTTAATTTTCTTGACTATTTTCTGTTCTTTTTTGCTGTTCATTTTGTTCATTTTTTGACTATTTAGTTCTTTTTTAAATTCATTGATTCATTGTTCATTACAGTATTTTGGTGATTCTTGTTCATTTTGACCATTTTGTCAATATCGTCAACTATTTAATTTTTTTCTGTTTTTTCTTTTGTTTTTGTTATTTACTAATTTTTGTTTAATTGTCTTGACTATTTTGTTATTTTTTTCTTACTTTAGTCACATTTTTGGCCATTTTTTGTGACTTTGAATATTTGACTCATTTTCTGTATTATTTTGATAATTATGGTTGATACGGTTTTCATTTTGTTCATTTTTGTAATTTTTTTGACATCTAATTCTGTTTTATTTATTTGGTTTATTATTTTATTCATATTTGTTCATTTTACTAAATTATTCATTTTAATATTTTAATTTAATTTAATTTAATAATTTTTTTGTTCTTTTCATTAATTTTATTATATTATTCATTTTTGTTGGCTGTAGGTATTTTGGAAATTTTCTCAATTAAGTTTATTGTGGCTCATTTAGTTTATTATTTTGTTCATATTTGTTAATTTTCTTGATGGTTAAATTTATTTTTGTTCATTTTGTTCACCATTTTGTACATTTTATGATACATTTTCTTCACCTTTGTTCATTTTGTCACTTATTTCTTCATTTTCCTATTTATTTTTCTCATTATTTCATTTATTTTGTTAATTTTCTACTTGTTTATTCTTGTTAATCTTACTATCTAGTGCATTCAAAGAGTAAAATACATAAAGTGCCATGTTATGTGGAGTTAAGGAGAATATCTCTTTTGGGTCTTGAGCCAAAAAAGTTTATTCTAATGAATGTTAATTGAAGTGAGCTAAGTAGGACCTAAAATGTGTTCTTGTCTCCCAGTTGATGTGGTTTCATGTTTGTTTGCAGCTGAATCCCAGCTGGCCTCCGGCTGTGTTGTAGATACAGGATCCACTTTACCTTTATCATGCACCACTCGGGCCCATCAGCCTTTCTATGTGGTTGGCTGCACTTGGTTATTTTTTCCATCCCTGCACATTTGCTTTTTTTTTTTTTTTTTTTTTTTTTTTTTGCTCGGCGCTCACCTCCTCACTCGGGCTTAGAGTGTTTCCCCACAGCCCTCTCTGATAGCGGCGTCCTCACTCGGTGATTGCTTCCCAGGATCAGAGCGGCATGCAGCCCGAGCACACGGCTCAGCATACCACACAGGCTGCAGGATCAAAGGTCATTCCTGGAAGCCTGGGATTAAGGCCCAGGTAAAATTATATTTTTTATCCTTTACGCTTTGTTTTCCAGCACCCTATCTGACCTACCTCAACCTGCACTCCCACGCCCAGAGGTGTACATTTCAGAGGGGTGGGTGGGAGCTGGGGGTGGGGGGATTCGGCCACTGCTGTATTATGAAAATGTGCAGCTAAACAGGCCGAGCTCGATGATTTTATTTTGAGTGAGCACTTTGTATATTTAGATGGCATGTGACTTAGGTTTTTAAAACACTGCTGCTTCTTTGTTTTTGTTCATTGTTGATTATTTTGTTCACTTTTTGCTAATTTCCTCAGTTTTTTTAATTGTTTTCCATCATGTTGTTTGTTACTTTACTTGTATCTTTGAATATTTTGGCATTTGTTTTCATTTCATTGATTGTTCAGGTCATTTTTTTTGGCTCATTTTCATTACTCATTTTGTCAATAAAACATTTGATCTGTGAATAATTTTTTTTACTTGAATTTAGTGACTTTAGAGCTTATGCAAATTTGGAGACAGTGAAACCTCTGCTTTACTTCAACAATGACAAGTTTTTTCATGGTTTCTTTGTTTTCTTTTTTTCCTTTTGTATTATTTAGTTCATTTTATTGATATTTTTGTTCATTTTTCTTAGTTCAGTACATTATTTTGTTAATTTTATCTGTCTACAAAGCCTGCTTTACATAAATAATGATATTTTGATTATTTTGCTGACTTTTTTCTTAACTTTGTTCCTTTTTATATTCATTTGATAATTTCCATTTATTTTGTACATTTTTTAAAATTATTTATATTGTGAATTATTTCACATTTTGGCCCAGTGGGCATCAATAGGGTGTTAAGAGTCCATCCATATGGAGTAGTCTGCTCCTGATTTACTGGCTAGCTGGGACAGAAGGTCTACACTGACGCCCAGCTGTGGATGCGTGGGTTGAGCATTAGAAGGAGGTGGCTGGGGTGGTTATGGTCCTACACAAGAGACCATGGTACACATCCAACTTCATGCCTTTGTGTTTTCTGTGTGATTTATGTGCTTTGCTTGACCTTTTCCCTAAAGCTAGCCAAGTAAACCTGATGGCACTGAAACTATAACCAGGTAGTTCTGTCCTGCCCCTTCTAGTTTTGACTCATGGGACCTAACTACAGAAAAAAAAACATTACAGTCATTGGTGGGCAGCAGATGATTTTCTGATCCTGACTGAATTCTGCCACCACGATGATGTTTGTCAATTTTATTATAAAACTGCTGATATATAATACAGTGAAAACACTTAATATTTATTTACTTGTAAAGGTAAGAAATGGGAAATCGTGTTCATGACATCATCTTAACGTCATCGCTCCAGTCTGGTCAGAGCTGCTGAAGAGTCTCTGGAGCCCAACATGAACAGACCTGCAATGAGTTTGAACTCTTTAACTACTTTATTCATGGTGAAATTTGCTGACGTAGCAGACATTGTGGTGTTAATGTGACATATCACATGAAATCACAGAAATTAAGTCCACTTGGCTTTTTCAAATAAAACACACTGATATTTTACAATTTTTGCCACAAACTTTGCCACAAACCTTGACTTTCTTAACTTGCAATATTGTCATTAAAATTGACAAACTGTGTGTAAAATGATGCTGTAATTCAAATGGTATAAAAAAATTATACGTTTCCTTGCCATTGAATCTAAAGCCCTTAAACCAGGTGGAAGGAAGCTGGTAAGACATATCTGTTACCCGAACAAAGTACATTCATGCCTAACTCTATTTAAACTCCAACCTTAACAAAGTAGTATTAACTGAAACCTAACAAAACTGTAACCATTTATGTGAAAACTGCTTGATTAAGGTCCTGAGTAGTTTTATGTCTAAACTTAGACATCATGTGGACTGAGAATCACTGTCAGCATTATTAACCACTCAAATGGAGATAATGACCATTGTACCGACTGTACAAGCACGTGTACTACTTCATATGTATGGACCTAAGCATTAACCAATCAGCACTGCACGGAAAATATCTGATGCCCAAAATTTCCAAGAAGACCCAGAGATGGCAGACTAAAAATGCCCCCCCTCCCCCCAATGTTCAAATGAAACCTCCGCCCTTGGATGCAGCCTTGAGGTTTGTAAAGAGCTCTAAAGAGACTTCAAGGTCGGCACATGTGGGAACTGCCCGGGTCTCCTGAGTCTGACGGAAATAGTGGCCAAATCAAAGACACTTCATGAGTGATCCGTCCACTGAGGTCACTTCTATTTATTACTGAGAGCGGAGGGTATCACATATACAGCGGCTCTAGGATGGAGGGCATTGTAATGACGCCCGATGTTTGTCATCAGCAGGTGTGAATGACTTGTCATCATGGAAGTTATTATCCAAGTGGCTACAGCAACACAATAGACTTTAAATATCTATTTACACACAGCAGGTGGAGCCGAATATAAATACAGTATTAGGAAAAGTACAGAGATTTGTTCATTTCATACAGCTAGGGCTATACAACTAATCACACCACAATCATAATCACAATATCAGCTTGAGCAAATAGATACAAACAGATGGTTTTAAAGGTCCAGATGTGAAAGGTTTTTAGGGTGATCTCATTTGCAGGAACAGAAAAATAAAGGCTCCATTGTCTGGTGATAGGTCTTTATAAAATGTGCAAGAAGAAATGCACAACATGCTGTTGTATTTTCTTGAAGTTTTTGTAGTTTGCATGTTTGACTTCACATTTCTTAATGAGAATTTACTGTATGTATTTTATTTTACCACCTAGGAAGCAGGCTCAAATCATCAAATCATAAATCGCTACTGCACTACTCCCCCAACAACTGTAATACGGCTTTTTCACCAAATTGTGAAAACTTGCCAGAAACATGCAAAATTACTTTTACAATAATCCATTTTACTATCTAATAATCAAATATTTCATTATAGCCCCAGAAACTGTACAAAATGTGACCTCTCCTGTGTATTGCAAGAGCTTTGAAAGGAAAATAGTTTGGAGTAGGCTTCGCTGATGGTAAGACATGATACACACTTCCTGTCTCCTAAGTGGGCGGAGTCAGAATTGTGGCAAATTATGTGTTTCTGACAGAGGGTGGGACTTAGTCATTATAAAATAATGAATGGAACAGGATTGGCAGCAAGTCTTCTATAAAGGTGTGGATACAGGACTTGACATGTTACGCCTCTTCATATTCTATGTGAAGACCAAAGGTTATGTTTAGAACTAAGCACCTTCTAGTCATTTAAGAAGTAATATACCTTGAAATGTAATCTTTATGAACCCAAAAACAGGTAGGAGGAGGAGGCTGGGGTGGGTATGGCAGCACATCACTGATACTCAGGAGACCCAAGCTGGAGTCCCATCCCAGGCAAGGGTGTTTCTTAATATATTTTTTTTCCTGCTTCAAGTGTGTTCCATGTTTTGTGTTTGTCCCTCACTCCCATCCCTTTTCCTAACCTTAAAACACAGGCGTCACCCATAACCTTAACTCCTTTAAGCCCTCAATGAAAATGAAATTATGGTCAAGCCAGCCGGACTGGAAACTGATCCATGTGTCTCCATGGCAACTTAAACTACACTCCCCTGGTTGCATTGGTAACATAATCACTTTCCCGGTTGCCCTGGAAACATAACCCTCACTCCCTGGTCACCTTCTAAACATAACCCTAGTCCCGTGGTTGCCTTGGAAACAACCCTCACTCCCCTGCTCGCCGTTCTTGAGGTTCGTAATCAAGGGTAGGAACAAGCATCTGTTACAGCTGTGTAAATCGGAGGCCTTGTTGGTGAGGGTCTGTGAAAGCACCACTGTCTAATTAAACTGTGCAACATTTCGCTGCTTTCTCCTTCGAGTTCAAGGTATTTATGTCTCCTTAAAACTGTGAAACAGGCAGGTTAAGCTTTAAAGATTTAAGGTGACATAAAACCAGGCTGGAGAGAAGTACAGAGTTCACATAATTACAGGAAATACAGCCTTTACATGGATTAGTGAGGATTGTCAGTTTTTAAATGCAACAAAAGTAAGATTAATGCAATTGATCAAACATTACTATTTAGTAACTTTGTCTAACTTATTTTTTTCTCATCCTTAATATTAAGTAAGGAACCCAGTCTTTGAGACAATGAATTTGCATTCCTTAAGTTTTGTAAATATGATCTCATGTGATAATTCTTAAACGGAGGTGGCTAACTTGTTTTTCTAGTGAACTTTAAGGAAATGGCAATTAAAGTACACGAGTTTGAGATGATAATGAATTTGAATGAAATTAAAGTGAGGTTTTCTAACAACAATCATGTCCAGATGTTGCAGTAAATGACGTACTGATGCTGCAAAATATTCAAGTAATGGATGGTTCTGAGGTACAAATATATATAAAGCATATCTCTTTTTGCATTAGAAGCTTTAAAACTGAAAAAAATAGTCATGCACCATAACTAATATTAGCAATGCAGAAAAAATGTTCACTCTGAGTCAGTTCAGAATAGGTATAGTACTGAATCCACCTGTTTGAAGTTTTGTTCTAATAACAATATTTTTCACTTTACTTCAGTATATTCTAGGAACAAATAGATGGTTTTTGGTGTATATTCTTCAATGCTCTCTGCATGAACACAGCAGCATTTAAGGTTGCAATGGTGGAATTTATTTGTTTATTGCATACACTGGTTGGTTGACAGACGGTGATTTAACATCATTGGTCTTTTGTTTGTCTATAATATGTGAAGAAGCGTTTAAGTTAACATTTGTTCTGTTGTTTTTACCCATATGAGTATGGATTAGGAGCTTTCAAATGACTGTATTTTCAATTATGTTGATGGTAAAACATTTAGGCAATCACTTCACTGAAGAACACTTGCATTAAGACTTCATTGTCCAAAAATTACAAGTGCAATAACAATGAAACCAAAAAATCCTTGTTTATTTCCACTGTTATGTAAATACCTGAGTCCCTGCAGGTCTTTACCCGTGCATATTTTTTCTGCTGCTCTTTTCTGTCGCTGTGTAGTTTTCTGTTCGTAAACAGGTCAGCTGCAGAACTTTTACCTCATTTGCATGCCACAGAGTGTGAAATTAACACAGGAACTACTGTATTGTATTAAAGTCAAAATTGTTCAAATTTGTAAATAAATACAGCAGATGCATAGTGAGAGTGTGGCACTGACTTAGTCCTGTAATTTCAAGGCTATTGTAATAAATGCCATGGTGTTTTTCCCCATTGTAACATCAAAAAGTGCATATTGTAATTATTAATGCACAAAAATAACTCCCCGTGTGTCATATTATGTCTCTGGGGCATATTTGTTTTGTAAATGTTTTTAAATGTGTCTGCTGCCCTGCATGTTCTCATTCATCTGGTGGAATTAATTATAACGTTTAGTAAATGCTGGTTTTATGTTTACATTCACTGGGGAGGATTTGATTTAAATATATTCAGCAACAAGAGCGCGGATTCACCCAAGAAGTGGAAAGTAAAAGTAGTTTCAAACAGGGTATGGATTCTGTTCTTTACTGATTCCTCCAGTGTTTATTTAGTGGTTAAGTTGAACCAATCGTCCTCCAGAAAACATCAAAATATGGTCTTTAATGTCATAAAACGGAAACATCCCTCACCACAAAGGACAAAGAAAAAGAAACTTATGAATATATTTTACAATGACAATGACTGAAAATGTTGATTTGTTTTTTGACTTAAATGTATATTTAACAAATGTTCAACGATGTTCAATAACATTGGAAGCATTTCTTAAAAGTATTAAACATTTGAAATGTCATCATTAAATGTGGATGCACTGGGTTTTAGTCAGGAATAACATGCTGTTTTTGGCAAAGACGAGTGTAAAAAAATGAAAGTGCTACAAAACAAATTTTCTATGGTAATGAATGTTGCACTGAATTATCACAGTGTTACATTCAAGTAAAAATACTTTAGAAATCATTATGTAGTCAAACGGAGGATGGTGTGTTTTACCCAAAAATATCAAGACAAGGTTGAGTGGGTCAAAAAGTAACCTCCCATGATGTCAGTTATCACTTTAACACTGTGTTTTTTGATGAATTCATAATTTATCTAATGTTGTTTCAGTAAAATACATTACAAATAATTATATACTCACATGTAGAGATGAGAGAATAGTCAAATATTATGTTTTTGACAAAAAAATGAGCTTTTAAGAATCAAAAACTAATTTTCTGGGATGTCAATTAATGAGTAATCACTGTGTTTTTGAGTGACGAATAATCCATCTGATATAATACTGTTGAATTTGAGCAAAAACACATTAAAAAGGGGCCATTAGATATAAATGTGAAGAGAGAGTTTAGTCAAACTCATCATGCGTTTGACATGAATGAAATTTAAAGACTTAAAGAGACAAATGTTGTACGGTGTCAATTCTTGAGCTATGTAATACTTTGTTTTTCATGCATGAAGATCACATTGAATTATTATAGTGCTGCATGTAAGTAGAAAAATACATTAGAAATAGTCATGGATTAAAATGTAGGGCAATGTGTTTTACCCAAAAATACATTTTTGGACAAAAACAAGTTTTATTGAGTCAAAGAGTAATTAACACTGTACTTTTTTTATGAATTCATAATGTATTTTATATCATACTGTCATATTTGAGTAAAAATACATCAAATGTCAAATGTGAAGGTGAGTGTTTAGTCAAAAATATCTCGCTTTTTGATAAAAATGAGCTTCAAAGACTTAAAGAGACTAAACTAATTTTTGTTGATGTCAATTACTGAGTTAATACTCTGTTTTGGTTACATAATAATGCATTTAATATCATACATGGTCATCACTGTCTATTAAATGTAAATGGGTAAACACGAGCTTTTTGGTGACGACAAATTAAAGCGTAAAAAAGTCATTTACTCTGACGTCAGCTGTTGAGTTTTTGAAGTGTTTTTCATAAATAAATGATGACGATGTTGTATTTGAGTAAATGCACATAAAGACAGAGTCGGGAGGAGGTAAAGGTTTGAAAAAAGGAAAAGGTCAAAGTGCATCAGAAGTCGCCGTCATGGCCCTTTGAACGTGAAGGCAGTGAGTTTAAGCTGACGACAGGTTTAATTTCTACTGCTTTTAATTACTCGACTGTGGCATTTGAGTTAACATGCATCAAACACGGCCGTCACAGTCGATCAATCAATATTTATCAATACTGATCACAGTCCGTTAAATGAGAATTGTCTGTTTTTGTCAAAGATAACTTACTTTTTAACAATGAGGCATCTTATAGATTCACTTAATTTTATTATTCAGTAAAAATACATAAAGACAGAGATGTTAGATGGTAAAGGTTTGAAATGTTCAAAAAAATTATCAAAAAGATTGATTGTAGTCTTTTAAATTTGGTAAAGACACACTGATTAAGCAAAACACAGTGTTTATGAATAATTAGTAATATAATTTAAATATTACACTGCTTCATTTGAATAGTGATGTAGGCAGACACAGAGGTGAAAGACAGGAGAGGTTTGGGAACTGCTCTGAAAATAACAGTCACATCAGACCATTAAATGTCAAGTGCTTCGATAATAAACAAGTTTCAAAGAGTCAAAAGCTCATTTCCTGTCACGCCATTTATCAGCTTAGTTCTGTGTTTTTGATGAATTTATCATTGTATTAAATTGATTGAATTGAGCAGGAAATACATAAAGACAAAGAGCTGGTAGAGGGTACACATAGGAGTCATTAGCATCTTTTAGATGTGAACGTGTTGTGTTTTTGTCAAAAATACCATGTTTTTGATGACAAGAGTCAAAATCACATTTCCCATGTTATACTCAAATAATTTAATAATGCACGTGGTTATTACACTGTAGCATCTGACTAAACATACAAAAAAACAGAGAAGGTAAAGCTTTAAAATGTACTTTTAAAATGGTCTTTTCAAACAAAACAGTGAAAGTATTAAATTTTGCAGCTGTGTATTTAAGTCCAAAATATCCTATTTTTGCTGACAACAGCATGTTATTGCTGAATGAGTCATGCATTCAATTATCACACTGCATCATTTAAGTAAAAACACATAAAACAGAGACCTAGTAGAAGGGAAAGGTTTGAAATTTGCTCTGAAAATGCTCTTTTCGAACAAACCTATTCTGTGTCTGTTGCAGCACTAGATGAAATTAACAGCCTCAGAAGTCAGGTCACATTATTAAACTCACATAAAGTGTTTTTTTTTTAAGTGTCTCTGAGCTGGATGAAAGAGCGGAGCGGGATGAATAGTGCCGGCCGAGCCCCCGTGGCGGCCCTTGGTGTGATTCAAATGCTCCGGCAGAGTGGGAGAGGACCATTAAGTGCTGTGTTATTTACACATCATAAGCCAGTCTATTATATTGACATCCAGACGACCCAGTCCACCGCTGTTCTGCGCTCGCCGCGGCCTCGCTCTCTGTTTGCTCTCAACACCGGCATGCTGATTGGGTGATTTTCTGATATGGCATTCCTATGCTGCGGACTATGTGCAAGATCTTTCGTCTGAAATAGTCCGAAAGCATTCATTACCCACGGAGAAATGAGACAAAAGGTCAAGAAAATGGTGCGACGGGGTGGAGCTATGTGGAGGGGAGGTGGGGTTTACAATCCAATTGGGGATTAAGTTATCTCTTATATCTCTTACTTACAATAAATCCACACGTCTCCATCAGAAATGTCTTGTTTAAACTGCGCAGGAGCATGAAGCAAATGTTTGACTTTATTTAAAATTCATTGTTCAGTATTACATTGCCGGCTGGGGTGAGCCCTGAGATTGCAGAGGTGAGCAGACAGCCTGTATATTTTTTATTCCCATCCAGAAATTGCAGAATTGCCGTCGAGTTGTTGTCGTGCATGCCGTCCCTGCCATTTACCGACAGCATCAAAATATTTGACATCCTATAATGGGATGGCATCCAGAGTAATTCCTGTAACTACTGTTGACATAGGTGCCCCAAGTAAAATAAATCTATTTTAGCCATTGATGTGAATGAACTCTGTGTGAACCGTTGGAAGCGTTAATGCAGATAAGGCACAATGCGTTTCTCTGACCCCAGTCGTTACAAGAAAACCACCACGTACTTTACATTTCAATAATGACCTGCTAAAACTGAGGGAAAGTGAAACTAGTGTCTGCTCAGCAACAGACAGGGACGCCCAGCAGGAACAAAACTATGGGCCACGTCCTCAAATGGGGCTGGGGGTTGTTTTTTTTCATTTTGCTTAGTATTTCATTCATTCATCATCCATTACAATGATGTTTTTCTTCCTTTTTGGTTCATTTTGTGAATTATTTTATTCATTTTTCTGTATTTTATTGATTATTTTGTACATTTCGGTTCATTTTGTTTTTTAGTTTATTCACTTTTGTTCATTTTACTCATTATTTTGTTCATTTCGTTTATCATTTAATTCATTTTTGTTTGTTTTATT
>JAQQAE010000641.1:0-30923 GCA_029823295.1 Pseudamia nigra
ATTATTATTTGAAAAGGAAGTTATATTAATTATCTGAAACGGAATGCATGAAATTAGTTCTAAAAATGATTTAAAATATATTCTTACCTTGGCTTGACTTGGTAGTGTGTCCGTAGACACTGCACTTGTCCATAACTGTAAACAACACCAACACCGCTGCTGGCGGCCCTGGAGTGGGAGGCGCCGCAGCGCTGCCCGTGTCTGAGTGTGTCGGGCAGCGGGACCGTGTCAAAACCGGGTCTGACCATGTCGACACGGGCACCAATGCCCATGTCCGACCGTGTCGATACGGGCAGCGCTGCCCATGTCCGACCGTGTTGAGACACGCCGTAGGCCGATGGCTTCAATGATGGTACAGTATCCCCAGTGATTTCCTTCTTTTTGATCCAAAGCAGCACTATCCTCTCCATAACACAAGCACTAGCTGTTAGCCGCTAGCCTCTGTTAGCTTGGCTAACGGCTGTTAGCTTCCGGGTCTTCCACGTCCGAGACCCTCAAGTGACTACAGGCTTGTGTTAGCTTGGCTAACAGCTGTTAGCTTCGCTGAGACCCGGAAGTGATTACTTGTTATCTGGTTAAAACCTCGTCATCAGAGGTAAATTTTTTGCAGTTTTTTTCCTCAGTATCCAAATTTCTCGTTGTCAGACGAGCTCTTTGTCCAAGGTACCACTGTATTTATTCACCTTCAACAAGTGAACACATAGTTTAATAGAACAAAAAAGACAAAAGTCAAAGTCAAATTATGGTCAGTGGTCAATGAATTCAGTTTATGATCAAATTCATGCTATTTTCTTTACCAAAATTATAACTATTCATAAAATTGTGTCATATTATGGATATGAAAGATCTGAATATTGAATGCAGTGGCTTTCTTTTGAAAATGGAAAGCTGAAAGATGTCCCGAGTTTCTGTACCAAGTTCAATGCCCCGTCCCTCATTTGCATTAATTAATTAAAAGCCATGAAGTAAATTTCAAACTTGTTGAATTAGTGACCTATTTTTGGCCCCTATCGACCTTTAAGGTTAAATGCAAGGTCAAGGTCATTTGACCTTCAGGAGGTGTCCAAGACTCTATTCTAACTTGAAGTATAATTTCTTGCTCCAAGCTTCAATAACACAGTCACAAAAGATGAAAATATATTTTAACCTTTGTTAACCCAGTGACCTTGGCCTTTGACCTTTTGACCTCAATAACATAGCCAGGGGTGGGGAACCCAAAGCCAAGTACCTAGTTTGTTGACCCTAGCTCCATTTGTTCTTGAGTTAGAGCACTGACAGATAGATAAACAGACAGACAAACACAGGTGACTGCCACACCCAATATTCAAGAAAACTGAACAAAATAACTGCATAAATTATAAAGTTAACATAAAATCCCAAATGAACAAAATAATCAAGCAAATTATCAAACTAAATGAATTAAGCGACAAAATATGCAAAAAATTACAAAAATGATCACAAAGACAAACAAAATTTAAAAAACAGAATGAACCAAATAATCAAGAAAACTGAATAAAATAGTTAAGTAAATTATAAAATTAACATGTAACTATCCCAAATTAATAAAATAAGCAAACATGAAGACATGAGTATTGTTTATGTGTGCTCTACCCACGATTGAAAAGATCACATTAGAAAGAAAATAGAAATACACAAACAACAGGTCTGCAACAAATCTGTGTCTCTCCAGGATCAGTGTCTCTGTCAAATGACTATTTATCCTGTTAGAGCAGGAAACTGGAAATGCACCTTCTGAAATAAAAGCTGAACAATATGAAAAACTATGATTTATTGGATGAACTCATCAGGAGCTACTATTAGAAAATGTTTTGCAAAGTATTTTATTCAAATACATTCAAGTCACAATGATCGGGCAATTAGTAATGTTTTGTCAAAACAACACCCATGAACTCAACGCATCACGTGTACAAGGTAACACAGCTGCTAAATAGAAGCTTCTGCTGATTTAATTAATAACTAGTTCGCAATGACTGCTGTATTATATGTTGATGTTACCTGTACAACAAAAAAAAAAGACAAAATCAAGTACAATGATGGGACCAGAGAACAAAATGACCTAAATAACCAAGCCACTGCCAGGCCAAAAAAAAGTCGTCACCAAAAAAAAAGGTTACACACTCTAATATTTCGTTGGACTGCCTTTAGCTTTGATTACAGCACACATTCACTGTGGCATTGTTTTGATAAGCTTCTGCAATGTCATAATATTTATTTCCATCCAGTGTTGCATTTATTTTTCACCAAGATTTTACACTGATGATGGTAGAGTCTGACCACTGAGCAAAGCCTTCTCCAGCACATCCCAAAGATTCTCAATGGGGTTAAGGTCTGGACTCTGGTGGACAATCCACGTGTGAAAATGATGTCTCATGCTCCCTGAACCACTCTTTCACAATTTGAGCCCGATGAATCCTGGCGTTATCATCTTGGAATATGCCCGTGTCATCAGGGAAGAAAAAATCCATTGATGGAATAACCTGATCATTCAGTACTAAATACAGTCATAAATCCAGGTGGCGACTTTTTTTTTTGGCCAGGCAGTGTATAAGCCCAAAAGTAAATACAAGTGTCATTAGAGCCCTTTTAAACAAATAGATTAAAAAACAAGATTTTTTTTTTTAAAAAAAAAGCTTAAATCATAAGACGAGAGCTGGAGTTTGACCCAATATGTGGCACTTTTGGCTTTTTCTGTGTCATATTCTGTTCATCTTCTGTTTCATGTTTTATACACTTTCTGTCTGTCTCATCTGAACTGTTTTACGCTAACCAAGTTTATTTATGTTTAAATAATTACACATGAAAAAGTGATGTACAAACTTAATGTGAAATATGAAAAAGGTGCGTATATTACAATGTGAAACCCATGCTATGGATATGAAAAGAGGTGAGAGTGGTTTGCATATGTAAATACTACATATTTAAAAATTAAATGTTAAAAATTCATTAATTTGTGTTGTTTAATATGGGGGGACAAAAGCATATTGTAATAATGTAGAGGTAGAATCCTTTCATTTCCACTTTAAATTTACACCTATGAGTGAATAAAAAATAATCATGTTTATTAATGAAAGATTGACAGGGAACCTGTTTACGTCACAATGTCTGTTTCTTTTACACTTTAAGTACTATTAGTTGATAACCAATTCTAATCATGTTTAAAGTAAGGTTTAAATGCAATGGTTGTACAGTACATGTAGTGGAGTATTTTCACTGAGTTCTACTTCAGTACAAGACTTGAATACTTCTCCTTCCTTTGCATGTTTTAATTTCCTGATTACATATTACTTGACAGCTCTCTCCACAGCATGTCTTAAACACACTGATGCAATAATTTACAGAAATATTTTGGTTTGCAGCAATATCTAATATAAGTAATAAATAAATGATACTGTTGTGACATTGAGATCTTTCTGTAAATTTACCTGTATAGTTTATTCATTGAGAGCATGCTACACTGACATTTCTGCTTCCCCTTGCCTCCAATCAGTGCCATCTAAAAAGTAGGCCATTGGTTAACTACTCAAGTGTGAAAACGGTCATTTTGTCTGAGCACAGTGGAAAGTTTACCTTGTGACCAAGGTGTGCTGCCGTGCTGATTATGCAAACATCCCACAGCCAGCAGGAGCCTGTACGCACACCCACATGCATGCATGCATGCATTCATCTGACTGATGCATGACGTCACATGCAGCAGGTGCCTCCGTGGATACAGCAGGATCTGAGGCATCAAAGGTGTGTGTGTGTGTAAATCTGTGCGTATGTATGCGCTCTTTGGGTTGTTTACTGTATTTACACATAACAGTGCAATCATTAGTGGGTGTATCACACGTCAAGGGAACAGGGGAAACAGCGAGCACTAAGAGGAGCTGGTGATGTCACAGTCATAACCAAGGAAAATGTTGTGCAATACCTGCGTCATTCTGCACCAGGACAACAGCAGGTCAAAGCTGGAGCCTCTAAACAACATCTGTCATGTGGAGCCTGTGGTCAGCGCAGATACAGAGATGCACTACTGCTGGTTAGTCAAGAACTAGTGACTTATCCCTCAACAGGAGGTGGAAAGCACCGTACAGTCCACTGAATTCAGATACTCACATGACTGTTAGAGGCACTTGAGATGACCAAATGCTGTGGTATGTTTGTAAAAGGAAGTAGCACAACACTACACATGCTTGTCCTACACAATAGCTGTGGTTTTATGAAATGTAACCTGAATTTGAAGACATTTTTGAAAAAAATGTCACAAAAGTGCATACCATGAATAACTTTGGAGCAAATAAACTACATTGTGTAGGTATCATTACCAAGCAGCAATCTCGGTAGCCATGAGTTAAATGTGGAAATGTCCCACACTGCAGTACTGCCTGTTTCCACTCGGGGCTGACTCCAAAAGTGAGTCAATCTCCATAGAGTCCCATATTAAAATATCCAACTGTAGAGCAGAACTAAGCACGTTTACAGCCTGGAACAAAGAACAATTTTGGCATTGATAGTTTATTTCAAACTCTGTAATGGATGTGAATTTTTATATAACTTGTCTGTTTAGATGATTCAGGCCCCAATATTTGCGTCTATATAAGATCATGGGTGCTTTGGTTGATAGGTACTGTATATTTAAATCACAGGTCTTTACCATTTCATTTAATCCGCCTGGAGCACCCACTTCACATGTGGTTGGTAATGCTATGCAGACAGGTTACACTTTTATTAAGTTAAGGTACAAAACTTTTTGGTTAGGATCAGGAAAAAAGGTGTCAGGGTGAGGGATAGACAGAAAAACATGAACCTGGAGACACATAATGCTGGACATCTCTCTTAGCATCACAATTTCAGAATGTCTTGCAGGCATAAGAACTGCAAAGTGAAATTCTATGTGAAAGTGAAATAACTATGAAACTTGTACACAGACAGCAAAAATCTTAGAGCAAGAATCTAATATTTAAATATAACATAGCATACAATAGCATATACATTCATTTTTGCCTCCAATTCATTAAAATTTTTTAAATTAACTTCTGAAACTAGCTCCTTGAGTTTCAGGTTGTACTGTAAAAGGTTCCAAGCAGAAGGAGCAGCAAACCTAAAAGTCCTCTTTCCCTGCTCAGACAAGATTTGTGGAACCAACAATAAACATAAGTCCCTGGAACAAAGACTGTAACTACCTACATTACCACCAATTTAAATTACTCAAATGCAAGTTTTGCCATGGAGGTCAACATCCAGTTAACATTCAGAAAATGGGTACAACTGTTTTGTGTATCTGCATAACATATCTATATAAATCATATGTCCAATATCAGCCTAAACATGACATTGAGACCATAACGAACAGCAATAGAGCTCCACAGGGGACTGTCTTGGCTCCCTTCGTGTTCACACTTAAAACAGCAAACTTCAAGTACAACTCTGAGTTCTGTCATCCAGAAATACTGTAATGGATGCTGCTATTGGCATGTGGACAGAAAGACCAAAATCCTTTGTGAGTGGAGTACAAGACCAAAAAAATTATATTGGACATTCGAAAGTCTAAGCCTCTTCTTCAGTCAGACAACTTTGGGGGAGTGGATATCAAGGTGGCACAGATGTACAAATATTTAAGTGTGCATCTGAACAATGAGATTGACTGGTTTCAAAACACAAATGCACACTATCAAGAGACAGTCATCTATTTTTCCTTATTTCCTTTAATGCAGCATGTGTTTTGCCTGTCAGTGGTGTTGACGTCTGCTGAAGAAGTAGCATCAGACAAAAACAAGCAAGACGGCTTGATAGACACTGAAAAAGACTGGACGTATGGAGGACATCATGGACAACTCATTTTATACAGAGGAGCATCTGCAGTGGACGACCAACATGATGACGCTGCAGGACTGAACATTATAGAAGATCCCTTATCCCCACAGTTGCCAGACTGTTCAACACCACAGCTGATTTATTTCAATTTCATTTCATTTTTTGACAATTTTAAATTTCCCTAAAAAGGATCAGTAATATATGTTTAATCTTTTCTTAGATAAGAGTCACATCAGTCAACTATCTCTCAAACTGATGTCTTAATGCACCAGCCGGAGACGGGAGGAACTGGCTGAGTCTGGTCCTGCAGAAATCAGCATCTGGGAGCAGGTGAAATGACCTGATGAGATTATGTTCTGTCAACAGTGTCTATAAAAAGCCCTCTCTCATTCACATCCGTTGGAGCAGCGGAGTTTCCCCTGCTGTCCAGGTAGTTGAGCACCTGTTGCTTTATGACTTGAACAGACAAACACTAATACCAACAAAGGTTTCTCACTTCCCACTTGCAGTACAATATTTTTAGTTTTTCCACTTTTCAACGCAGCCATTGTTCTATCTTTACCACTGATTTTAGAGCGTTGACCTTTCCCCCAGTTTGCTCTCAATGACATTCTCATGTGTTCATCACCCAAATGTGACAAAAAGTGACTAAGAGGTGCAACTATGGGTTGATATGACCACTGTTTCGAATTAGTAATGTGATCCATCGATGGCTGCTCCACTGACCTCTCTAATGATTGATCACTGTCGGAAAAAATCACAGTGACTCAACCTGAACACATTGGAAAGAATTTAAAGGTTTTGGATGATTGCCCATGCAGTTTGCCAGTTTGGCTGCCATTTGCAGTCTCCACATGTCCACATCATTTTATCCAGAGCTCCTTTAGGTGCAGAAGGTGAACTCAGTGAAGCAGCTGTTCTCACGTGGAGCCTGAAGATGAAGTGTCCACACAGACCAAGGCAGTATTTGTGGACACTGCCACCAAGTGGATTTATTCCAGCCTTAGAGATTATCATGAAAACCAGCAGGAGAGAAGAGAGAGGACTCTGATCATGAACAATATGGAGCTGGGAGGATTCATCCCTCTCAATATTAGTAAAATGTGCATTTATCTCCACCAAGACAGTATGAATTGTCTGTTTCTTTAACTATAGATTATAAAAGCAGATAATATGAAACAGTGCTTGTTATATTTGTCTCCATTTCTTTGTTCATTTTCTTGTTCAGTCTGTGAATGGTTTAGTTTTTTTTTTATTTTGTTAATTATTTTTGTTCATTTTGCAGATTATTATGTTTAATTTGGTTGATTGTTATTGATTGTTTTGTTTATTTCTGTTTGTTTTGTGGGTTTGGTTTTTGGTTTGTTGGATCTTCATTGGATTTTTATTTGCTCATTTCTGTTTTGTGGATTATTTTGTTTATTTTTGCCCATTATCTGGATTATTTTTGTTCATTTTAGATTTATGTTCTTCTCACACTTTGAAAAATTTGGACCCATTTTTGCACACATTGGTGCTCGTTTTGCTCAATGTCATTCATTTTCTGTATTATTGTGCCCACTTCCTGATGATTTTGCCTATTTTTGTTCATTTTCTAAATTATCTTTCTATTTTTTCCCTTTTTTCCATTATTTTGTTCATTATTTGTTACTTTCTGTTTATTTTGTAGATTGCATGGTTATTTACTCTTGTTTATTTTGCTAATTTTGTTCATCATCTACATTATTTTTGTAGTTGTTGTTTGGTTTATTATTTTGTTTATTTAACATTAAATCAAAATGAACCAAATAACAACAAGTGTCACATTTTACATACATTGGTCTCATTTTGGCTCATTGCATTCCTTATTTTGTTGATTTTTGTTCACTGCCATGGTTATTTTGTTCATTTCCATTCATTTTCTTGATGATTTTGTCCTTTTTGATTCAATCTGTAGATCATCCTTGTCATGTTTTGTTTATTTTTTTGGAGTACTGTGTTTATTTTATGAAATAATTGGTTCATTTTAAGGATTAATTTGCATATTTTGTAATAATTTCTGTTTACTTTGCAGATTATTTTGTTCATTTTGTACATGTGACAGTAAATTAAACCGAACAGGTAGGATAGGTTCAATCTTTATTGTCAAATTAAATAAAAAGAGATTATAATATAAAGATAATAAATATTAATTTGAATTAATATAAAAATACCCGCAATATAAAGATAATAAAGAGTTTGTCCCATTTTTGCCCAGTTAGATGCTTATTTTCCTTACTTATTTTCTTCAGTGTTTTTCTCAAGTCAAACTTTAACACATTAATCTTCATCTGTGTTATCCAAGCATGAAGGATGTGTAATCATTGTGTAATATTAGGATACTGTCATTAATATTTGTTGTTAATGGAGACGTCTGACTCGGGCAACCACACTCAGCCACCAACACAGCTGAATGAATAGATGGATGGATGAATAATTTCCCCTGGTACATTTTTAAACTGTGATTCAGTTTCAAGCTCCACACCCACTGATTCAGCCTCATGTTCTAATGTTTAATAATTTTAACATGAAGAAAACACACTTAAACATTTGAACTAGTAGTTTTGTACCAGAAGTTTTGGGGATGATACGTGATGGATCCTAGGCTTTATTTGAATATTGTGGAGATATTTTTAGTTGGGCATCTCTGGATACTTCTGGAAATTTTGATACACTTCATTTTCTGTGTTCTAATGAATATTCCAATTTGTCTTTTCTGTTAACAAAACAATGAAGAGAAATGACGGACGAAACCAAAGTAATCATGGAAACAGGCAACAATTAAGAACATGACCAAGAAAATGAAGAAATATTCACAAAATAATTCACAAAACAAACAGAAATGAGCAAAAACAAAAGAACAAATAAACAAGAAAATAAGCCAAAGTCTCCATGTACCTTTTTCATGTGCTGTTCCTTGTATTTGGTGCAGGTGTATTATTCAGAAATTATGTCATTTTGGTGGAATTGTCAAAGATACATTTAACATTGTATCAGAGGTCTTTATAATGTGACTTTATAGGAATACTCAGAAGTGGTTAGTACTCATGTACATTTACTTCTTTACATGTGCTTCAGACATGTTTTTGAGGAAAAAATGTACATCTGAGAGTAGATATTTTAAAGAATACCGTACGTTTAGAACACTCTTACTCTGTAACATTTGTAATGAAAAACTATACTTCTACTCAAAAATATAACAATTTTGTTTTTTAAATAGAGCAGAAATCAACACAACTACAAAATTAATAAACAATAAGGAACCAGCAGCATTGAACCTGAAATCAACCAAATAGACCACAAAATGAGCAAAAGTGATCAAAATCATAAAGTGAGTGGGTAAAAATGATCAAATTTCCAATAAAACTGAACAAAAATCAATGTTAGAAGTCTTCCATCATGAAGTTACTCACTACTTGAGTAGTTTTTTATGACACTTTTTTACTCTTACTCAAGTATTTATGTTTATGAGTACTTCCACTTCTACTGGAGTCACTGAAATTATAAACTAACAGTACTTCTACTTCAGTACTGTTTCTGTTTGCTCTACAAACCACGGGGAATGCAGCATTTGTAGGCGGTCCGAGGTGAAATTTACCAGCATTCAAGGGATTAACAACATCCAGGGGCTAAGAGGAGTTAGGGTTTGCTTCTCTAAAATGCAAACCCAAATAAGAAAATGCATTTATACCAATTAGCATTTGCAAATACAGTTAATTTAGTAATGTGCACACAGTCAACCAGCTATACAAGGTTAACAAACTACTACAGATGTACCATAATACTGATTTTTCAAATGAGTCCAAGTTCCATGTATTTTGCTAGAAATAAAATGAACCACAGAAACATTATTCAGTGTTTCATGTCCTCTACAAAATGAAGTTGTCAATGTTTAATGAATATCAGTGCAGTCTGGAACTTTGGAATAGATTTATTTTTCCATTTATTTTATCAACTGAATGATACAAGGACAGTAAAACATGTTTTAAATTATTCCAAGGCGGTTTTGCCAATTTTAAAACAAACTCATTTTATCACAGAAAGTTCAGTGGATGTACTTTCCATTCAAAATAATCTCGATAGCTGTAGAAGTAAAGTGAAAAATGCAGTTCTTATAGCTTAAAAACACATGATTGCAGGTTTTATTTGAACCTTACAGGGGGCAGTTTTAGCTGAACATTCCTAGATCCAGATCTAGAAATTCAAGCATGTTATTTGTTGTGTTGAGGTGACTAAAACAGAACAAAAATAACAAAATAAACAAAAAAATGAACAAAATGAGCCTCAAGAGCAGCAAAAATGGACAAAGTAATCAAAAATTAACTAAAACGTCATAACATTATGCAAAGTGAATGCAAATAAACAGAAAATGCACCAAATAACCAAAAATGGAACAAAAGTGAACACAATAATTAACAAGATTAGCAAATATGCACAACATCATCCACAAATTGAACTTAAATGAGCAAATAACGGAAAATTAATCAAGAAAATGAACAAAATAAGCATCATAAAAAGCAGCTCATTAATTCCCTGAATGAAAAAGAGTCATAAATAACAGAAACAGTAAAAACGGAGTAATCCTAAAATAAATTAACTACAAATGAATGCAATAATCAAGAAAATGAACAAAATAATGGAAGAAATTAAATTGACTAAAAAATAATAATAATTTGTTGAATAGTCAAGTAAAAAATGAATAAAATAATCAAAGAAAAATAAAAAATATAAGCCTAATTATCACAAAAATCAACGAGATAAGCAACAAAATAAACAAAATTAATGTAAAAAAGGAACAAATTCATTCTCAAAATGAATCAGGGTCAAACAAAAAAGAAAATGAATTTTTTAAAAATCAATGAAATGAACAAAATAAGCAACAAAACAACCAAAAGTGACATATAAAGAACAAAATAATTCCCAAAATGAACAAAATTGTCAAACAACGAAGAACATTGAATAAAATAATCAAAGAAATGAACAAAAGAAGCAACCAAACAAACATAAGTGACATAAAAAGAACAAAATATACCCCAAAATGAGCAAAATAGTCAAAAAATACATAATTAAGGAACTGAAGAAAACTTAATGCGGTATAAGATTTACCAACCTGTAAGGGGTTTGATTTAGAACCTGGGCCAGTGTGAACCATACAATATGATTATTATTTTTTTAACAATCACCTAGGTTTGTGTGTGTGTGTGTGGGGGGGGTGTGTGTGTGTCTCATGGAGTTAACCCGATGCTTCCTGTGACTCACAGCTCTGAGACCTCCGGACTCATCCAGGAGGAATCCGGGACTTCTACCACATGGAGGCCTTGTTATTTCCTTGGCACGGACAGAATGGAAGCCTCTGAAAATGTAACGAGTGAGTTCAATGTACGCTGCGATTCATCACATCCCCTCAGTAACAAGAGGTTTATTCTACTACACCTGTGTAATAACATCGATGTCACCTTGAATATTAACCACATTCATAACATATAAACTACCAGTCACAAATTTGGACACTTCTCCTTCAGTGGATTGTCTTTATCTTTATGATATTTGACATTCATGACATTCAAGAAAGAACGTGTATGGACTTGTGTAGTAAATAAAAAATTGTTCAACAACCCTGAACACTTTTGTATTTTAGATTGTCGCCTACAACAGTTGCCATGAGTGTTCAAATCTGCCATGTGGATACATTGGTGATCTAAAATATCAAACATGTTCTGGGTTGTTGAAGACTTTTTTGTTTACTACATAATTTCATACATCTTTCACAGTTTGAATGTCTTCACTATCAATGGACAATGTTGAAAATAGTAAGAATAAAAAACTACTGAAGGAGAAGGTGTGACTGACTTAATAAGAAGGAAATAAGTACTTAAGTGGGATTTTAAAGTATTCATTAAAAAATTGTCAAGTCCTAACTTCATAATGTATGTTTTTAATTACAGTCTAATATAATGTGTTTGAACAGGTTATTAATTTTAAAAATAATAACAATGTGTAGTGCACTATCATTAAAGTGGCCAATGCAAAACCATATATGGTTTTAAACATTGAAACATTAACATTATAATTTCAAACATAAAAAAACCTTCTGACATGCTCAACAGTTCCGCTGTTTTGGATGAGATAACATCATGCCTTGTCATTTGGAAAGCCAACACTGTCTGGATTCTGCAGGTGAAAGTGTCACAGGTGTCTCTTCAGCCATGACTGAGGACTGATTTCATGAAATGATAGGCGGGTCACGGTGGAGTGGGTGGAGCTTACAGAGAGCCGAAGAGTGAACTCACACTGCCAATCGGTGCTTGCTGTGCCAAAGCACAGTATGCTTCTCTGAAGAGATGAGCCACAGAGAACACAGTTACTCATGCACGAATAGAAGCACGTGGATTTGACGTAGACCTGATATATAGACCTTATCTCCTGCTGCCGCCACATGCAGGCAGCATGATTTAACTGGAAACTGCCACCTTACACAACAAAGAAATGCAGTAGAAGTCTGTATGTGACCAAAAACAAGTCAGACATACACCACAAAGTCAGTAAAGTTGTATATGCAGTATTGTGACATGATCTCCTATGCACAGATGTATCCATGCCTCAGTGCCCTTGGAGCTGGGACAATGTGAGTGCGGCGCAGTGGAGGAGTGAGGAGGGGGTACAATCTCGCCCTTTGGCTTTAGTGTGAGGATGCCCTAAGTCTCAACCTTTCCGGTTTTGATCCATGGGACCAAACTTTGGGAAAAAAAATTGCATTACAGTCAATAGCAAGCAGATAATTTACTGATCCAGACTTACTTGTGCCACCACATACGATGTCTATGAATGACCTTAAAAGTATAAAAGGCAGTTTGATGTAAACATTGTTAATTTCGTTATGAAAAAATGTTGTCATTGTTTTCATCACTAATATATTTTGCAGATGAAAATGAAACAAATACTAAAAATCACCGGTAAATCAATAATTGAGACTAAATCTATGACTAAATTGACTGACAATTTTGTCAACAAATAAAAGACAAGACGAAAATAAACAGTGATGAAATCCAATCAAAAAGAGGGAAAGACACGAGGAAAGACAAAGGAGCCACTCGAAAAATGGAAGAGGCAGGACCGAATAAGAAAAGAACCAATCAGAGCGCCTTATTGAGAGGTGAGGAGAAACTCACCACTGTTTTGAACATGCTCCTGGGAAGACAACAGACAAAGAGATGATGATCAAAATACTGAGAAAATGTCCATGGCCGGGACAAAAACAAGGAGACATTTGTGACGATTTCACATTTGACAACAGTGAAAACAAGACAGTGTAAAGCATGCAGAGCTGTCATTTGTGGGAGGAACGCAACAAATCTGAAGAGACATTTACAGACAAACCACCCAGATATTTTCTCAAAGGTAAATTCATTTAGACTTTATTTTTGTTTGATTTAAAATTGTAAAAAAAAACTGCAGTGCAGAAATGTTGTCGCCTTAAAATGTGTTGAATTGATTTATTGTCGAGTTGAATAAAAGTGTCACCATCACGTTAGAAGCACGTAACGTTATGTTACTGTCACAATACAAACGCGATTAATGCTGTATATATTGCAATGTTAGGATATTATCAGATTAGTGTCATGTGAAACTATCATTACATGACATTTATATCGAGGAAAATGTGATGAAATGTTATGTTACATTTGACCCACCTCACTGCCAACTTTTTTAGTATTTACTGCTTGAAAGTCAATTTAAATGTAAAAGTGTAAGTCTTTAAACATTTTGAAACAAGTTGCATTGATTAGTTACTGATGAAAACAATGAACCAAGTGTAAAAATAAAAAAAAACCAAAAACATCTCAGCAGAACATTACAGAGGTTCTGTTAAGTTCTACAAAGCAAGTTTAAATTAGAAAAAAACCATTTAAATCTAAAATAATAAGTAATTTTAGTCGACTAAATCAGTCATAGATTTAGTTGACTACAATTGCGTATTATTTTCGTTGACTAAAATTAGACTAAAATTGAAATAAATCAGATGACTAAAATTAAGATTAATTTTAGTCAAAATACTAAGACTAAAACTTCTTGTCAAAGTTAATACTGGATGTAAAACTGTTGTGATGACATGTGAATGAATATGATTATAAAGACTACAAACAGGACGTCGTGCACTTAATCGATGAAGGCAAATGATATAACAAATAATTATACAAAATAATAAACTGAACCCAAATGAATAATATAATGAACACAATGAACAAAAAAAATCACAAAATAAAATTATTTTGTTCAGCTTGTGGCTCATTTTGTTCACTTTAGTTTATTTCATTTATTATATTATTCATTTTGTTTTTTGCTTGATTATTTTAATAACTTATCCTCATTTTTATGATATTACAAACTTTTGCTCATTTTCTAGATCACTGAATAAAACCATTTTTGCTCATTTTTGTTCATTTTATGTATTTTTTCCTCTTTTAAATGATTTTATTCATGTTTTTTCTTAATTTTTGTTCATTTTGTTTACTATATTGTTCACATTTATTCGTCTTGTGAAAAATGTTTATTTTTTGTTTGATGACTCAGATGTGATAAGGATTCCTATGGATTTGTAAAGAGACGTGCAAGTTCCTATTAACTACAAAGTACAAAATCTGTGTGACCTGATTTTTCAGATGATAATCCCCATCTGATGTATGACTCCATTTTCATTTTTGGAAACACTGACAAACACCCCATTAAACTGATCAATTAAAGCATATCTTAGCTGCATGGTTTGGAAGAAACCACTGATTCCGAGGTAATAAGTTAAAAAGCCATTCAGTCACAAAGACATGCTTTTAAAGCCTTTAATAGGGCAGCTCTTTACACTCAGCGTGCACCGTAGCCATGCACACGGTTTCACACACTTAGACACCGTTGATATAGAGAAATGTTTTCACCTCGCTCAGGTAGTGTGACATTATAAACCACCATGAATGACTTCTTAACACTTAATGCTGTACTTAAAACTGTTAAAACTTAAAAAAGTGGTGATTGTCCAGTGTTGATACTTCATCAAAATGTACCTTTCATCAAAATGTGCCTAAAGGATGGAAAGTAAAAGTACTTCCTGTGCAGTACAATGGTGTCTATGTTTTACGATGATACAATGGATTGTTGATTCATTTTAAGGCTGGATATTTTTGAGGTTGAGTTCATTTGAGCTACTTCACAGTGTATGGTCAGCTGTTATATATTTCAATCATTCACACTAGGGTGGCTGGTGCCATCTGTCCACCTATCCAAGGTTTAACTCAAAAATAAATTAAGCTAGGTTCACCACACCTGACATTCAGGTTGACCTAGGGACTAGCAGGGTCATGAAAGGTCAAAATTAGTTTTGGCGACTTTATAATCAGAGCTAGAGTCACCAAGTTAGAACAGGGTCTTAGACATTTTATAAATGTCAAAAGACCCTGAGGTTGCATTTTAGCCATGATATAAAAAATATATGGGGACTTAAATCTCATGAAATGTGTGTCTGTGCACCGTCATCTTTTGTATTGTATCTATTGCACCTACACTGCCAGTCAAAAGTCTGGACACAACTTCTGCTTTAGTGGTTTTTATTTATTTGCATTATTTTCAGCATTTATACATTAATATTGAAGACATCAAAGTGCTGAAGAATACATATGGAATTATGCAGTACAGGAAAACAACCCATAACATGTTTTACATTTTAAATTGTCCAAAGTGGCCACATTTATCTTCTTCTATAAAGACAGCTTTGCATACTCATGTCATTCTCTCATCAGATTGATAAGGTAGTCATCTCAAACAGTTTTCAAATCACAGGCATGTCACCTTAAGAGTTCATTTGTGCTATTTCTTGCCTTCTTTGTGTGCTGTAGCCCTCCAAGTTGGGTATAGACCAAGGGGCAACGACCGGGGCTTTTTAGTGAGGCCAATGCTGAAGTAACTTTACGTTGTAATCCCACCGCTTGGCCTCTGGGAAATCGTCTGGCTCCAAGAAGATTTTTTCCCATATGGATACATTGGACTTCTATCTGAAAATACTAAGCAAATAAATTTTTTTCATGGGTCATCATGTTCTCAAACGTTTTATTTGGACCCTCTAATAAGTAATGCTATGGTCCATCTTTAACTTTTTGCTGCATTATTAAGATATTATGGCAAATAATCCGACAAATGACTGCCGTTCTGGGGTTTGATTGACATGTCGCTGTAGCAGCAGCTCGCCATTGCAAAGTCGGACCGATTCAGAGCTTTGCAGCTTCTATTTTTTCGATATGGGCATAGTTACACATGAGATACACTCAACTGCAGCTGTGGGAAAGTATTTGCACTAACAACACTGTGATATGACTTTGTTTGACACTGTGTGGTGAAGTTTTACTACATCAGTAAGATAGCAGCTAATGTTAACGCTCCCATGAGTCTCTTGGCACGAACGCTTTGTAAGCCCCATTGCCGTTCGTCCAAATATGGTTACATCCTGTCTTTGGCTCCAAGATGCCGTCCAGGAAGTGACAAGTCGATTGGCCTCAAAACGGCCCTTCAGGAACTAATGGGTGACATCACAGTCACTTTGTCCAGTTATATATGCAGTTTATGGCAGTGGTCCCCAACCCCCGGGCCGCGGCCTGGTAACAGTCCATGGGTCAATTGGTACCAGGCCGCACAGAAAGAATACACATCTTACATTATTTCCGCTTTATGTATTATCTGATTCTGAACGGTGTTTTATTTTGAAAAATTACTGGATTCTCTTCGCCTTATTGCCTTACCTACATCCGTTGCCCTCTCAAACAGGCTGTGTCGGCCGGAAACACATA
The DNA here is from genome assembly GCA_029823295.1 of Pseudamia nigra. Taxonomy (NCBI): domain Eukaryota; kingdom Metazoa; phylum Chordata; class Actinopteri; order Kurtiformes; family Apogonidae; genus Pseudamia; species Pseudamia nigra. The sequence continues at coordinate 16,659 of JAQQAE010000641.1, forward strand.
GTATGTTACCGCTAAATTGGAACCCTCCAACTAGCAAAATGAACAAAAAACAAACGCCTTTGGAAAGTTTGTTTGAGCAGGGTGAAAGAGCCAGTGAGGAGCCAGAAGAAGAGCCTACGACTTCAAACAAAAACAAAACTGCATTTAACAGACAATACCAGGATCCTACTGGAAATATGGATTTATTACATGTTGATTCCACGCATCGAGACTGCTCTGCATAATATGCAGTAACCGGCTGTAATGAGGCAATGAAGCCTTCAAAACTGCTTCGCTACTTGGAAACCAAGCATCTGCATTAAAAGACAAGCCTTGAAGTGTGAAGCGGGATTTTCTGTAGTGACAGAAACCAAAACAAAACTATGGAGCAAACTGGAGATAAGCAACACACATGGGGTGTCATTGTCTCCCATTACCCCTCAATGGGACCGTCTCCTTGCAGAGATAAATAAATTACAAAGACAATTAATTTGAAAAAAAAAGACAAAATATGAACTCAGAAGAGTCAGTATTTATGTAAAGCAGGGTGTTTCAGAGGCACCTAACTATTATATTTAGGGGTCAAGTCTCACCCATCCGCCCTTAAATCCACCCCCTTTCTGTTTTCCACCACTGCTTAAAGTTATATTTTTCCTTTGCACATTTTAACAAGTAGCCTGTTAATGTCTTCCATCAGCATGTGTATCAGACGCACAACATAATAACTTCCACGGGAAATTAGTCATGACGGGGGCTTTTTTTCAGGCACACTAGTTGAATGAGGGGTGTTTTTTGGCTGGCCTCAGGTCAGTCACACCTCACCAGCCCGCTCCTGGCTCCGTGTGTGTTTCCGTTTGTCTCCTTGGGTCGTTTGGAGTTGAAATGCTTGTGGTGGTTTACTCACTCCAACAACAACAAACTGTGCAGCTTTCTCGCGCCGCACCAGACGCACGCGACGCACAGTTCAGGCGCTGACTCGTGCATGAGTCACTGGGCCGCGCGCTCCTATTTCTGAGCCCTATTTAAGAAGCGGAGCGGGACGATGGGGCAGTTCAGACACTCACCAGGGGCACTTACAAACACCGGAACTCTGAGATATTAAGGATGACTTATAATACCTCATATTAGACTTTAACACACTGGAATAACATGTACGTTTAGTTTGTATTCAGGGGTTATTTAAAAGGAAAAACACAGCCAAAGACTACATACTGTAATGACAGTTTTCATTTTATGGGTTCGCTTTGGTTCATTTTGGAACAATCATTCATTCTTGTTTATTTCCTTGGTCATTTCTGATTGTTTTGTTCATTATCTTCCTCATATTTTGGACTCATTTTTGCTCATCGTTGAATAACTGTTCATTTTTTAATTAATTTCCTTGATTATTTTCTTCACTTTTGTACAGATAGATTTTAGTCACGGTGGGAGGAGTTATAATTACCTTGAAACAAAGATGAAGGCATTACAGTGTTATTTAAGCATAACATTAACAAAAAGAAAGGAAAAGAAAGTTTTTTAGTCATAGTAATAAATCGTAGGTAATCCATGACAGGTACAAGCTATTGCATGCAACATGGAGGCTCATAGTAATAATATGGTTTAAATAAGAGCTACATGTTTGATATTTACGAACACAATACAATTTTATCAAGAAGAAACCATACCCTGTACTACTACTAAAAACAACTAAAAGCATAAATAATCGTAAGAAGATATGCCAATGGAAAAATAGGCCATGAGGTCATAAAGTGTTAAATTTACATTATGGCTTGAAAGTTTAAACAAAGATTTACAGAATGTTAAATCATATTTGACATGTGGGTTATGGGCTATTGGTCTGCATCTCTGTTATGTGCGTTTTTGGGTTTATTTTTAGTCAATGTTGGATAATTTTGTTAATTTTTAATAATTTTTGTTTATTTTGTTCATATCTTTCTTCACTTGAATGGATAGATATATGATTGATGGATGGATGATGGATAGATGCATGAATTGATGGATGGATGATAAATGGATGGATTGGTAGGTAGGTAGGTTATATGGAATTGATGGGTTAAATTTGACCAATTTACATGTGGAAACAGTAAAAACATTAAATGACTTTTTATTTATCTTGAAATTTTATGACATCCTGTGTAAAAAGGAATATTTAATTTGACTCTGCAATGGAACCTGTTATGTATCAAATTTGACCAAATCAGAAATAGGCATTAGGTCACAGTTTAAATCTACTCTATTTAAAACAATGTCTATTTTGTTTTTATGTCTTGTGTAAAACAGAACATGATAATGCATTATAGTAGATGCTTTTTTAAAAATAATCAATTAGTTGTGTAAGGTATAGAAAACTGATCTCACTGCTCATGCAAACATGAATTACAGATTTAAACACACATTTATTAAACTCAAAGAGGATATTTGAATATTTTAAAATGATCTGATACTTATAAGAACAATATAACAGATTTATACTACACATGTACACAAATAATGTTTATAAAGGCTAAAAATGATCACCTTCTGATACAAGAGTAAAGATGTTTTTCTGAAATAAATCGCGTTATTTTTCCCAAGGTTTTCTGTTTTTTTTTCCTCATTTATGCTCCACACCTTTCAGGCTCTCAGCATGAATAGGATCATTAAATTTTTTTTCCTCTCGCTTCATGAACATTGCATTTAAACTGGCCTCACCCAGCTCTAATGACATTCCACTTTCAATTTTTAGGATAATAATACATGGCTAAAACGTGCAGTTGCATGCGACCAGGAATTTTGCTTTATTCAGTCCAATAAATAGACAAGATGAAATTGCAAACAAATATAACATCAACACAAACAAACACTACTGCTTGTCAAAAACCTTCTTAATCAGTGTGGAACTGCCTCGTCAGGGTTCAGACATTTGGCTTCCTGCATTAACAGTAGTTTCAACTGTTTTCAGACAAATTCCTCTCAAACCCAGCACTTCCACAAATGACTGTGATTTCCTCTTGGCTTCTGAATACACTTGATTCGCACAGTCCACGAAATACCATTTTTGCCCTTCTGTACATCCATTTCCTGTTCCAAAATACTTGCATATGTTTCCTCTGTCAAGTTGAGTGTGAGTCACTTGGTTGAAGAATGAAAACAAATAGGAACGGAACAAATACAAAGTGACTCACGTGAGTGACTAAGATGTTTGGAATACACCTTCAGGAGTTAGGAGCAGCTTTGATCGTCTTTATTAGTGCATGTGTGTGTTAACAGACGACCTAAGTTAACAGCCACTTCTCTCATAACAACAGTGACATCTGCTGGCTCTAGGCTTCAGTGTGTTTTGCGTCTGTTACTGTATAATAATTCTTTGGCTATTTGCAGGGAGAGAGGACATGTGTATTTGAATGGTCTTTGTTGCTTATTCCTCGGTGGTGGATGCTCAGCGACTGAGCCTGAATGCAGCAGCATCTGACTGGATCCTGATCTGTCTACCGTGTTGAGAGTATACTTTGTCTCTTCAGTGACCTGTGTCTTCAGCAATCTCAGAAAAATGTAATTCTGAGTAGATATTTTGAAGAATACTTTTTACTCTTACTCAGTTACATTTGCGATGAAAGAAAAACCTGCAGGTCTACTCAGTTAGTTTTGGCAACGTTTTGATGAGTGGGAGTATAATGAATAATTATAATAATTTAAAAAAAACAACAAAATGAGCACAAAAATCACCAAAATTATTAAGTAATTAAACAAAAATGAACCAAATATCCAACCAAATTGAACCTGAAATCAATCAAATAGATGCCAGAATGGGGAAAAATTAACAACATGATCAACTAATTAAACAAAATAACCAACAAAATTGAACAAATTCAACAAAATAACAAAATTAGCAAACGATCAAGTAATTAAAAAAATGAACAACAACCAACAAAATTGAAGAGTCAACAAAATAAAGAAGAAAATGATCAAAAATGGTCAAAACAATCCACTAATGAACAAAATGAACAAATTAAGTGATAACTTAACAACAAGCAAATCTTGAACAGTGTCTAACATGTATTTTTACATTTACCTGGTTCTGGATCTGACACTGGAATATGACAGTTAATGTGACCATGACATGACCATTACCTGTAGATAAATAACGTGTTAGAACACAATGATGTTACTCACTACTTGAGTATTTTCATGGCAGCTTACTCAAGTGCATGTGTTTATAAGTACTTCTACACGAGTCTTAATAATTATAAAGTAACAATACTTTGACTGAGGACTGTGAGTACTGTTTCTGTGTACTCTACCCAACATTGTGTCGTTTTGTTCACTTTCTTGATTATTTTGTTTATTTCTGTACATTGATTAGATTATTTTTCACTTTCATTTTCTTGATTACGGTATTTTGTACATATTCACCAATTATTAATTATTTTGTCCCCCCAATGTTCAGACAAAACCCGTATGCCCTTGCACTGCCTTCTCACTGATCTAAAAATTGACTTAGATGTGGTGTGTGAGTGGAATTAATGTGGGCTGAATAAGACGGTGAAGCCTCAGGTCCAAAGACACTGGCCCAATCTAAAAGCCAATTCCCTTTTTTATGCACCAACATCATGGTCGGTATCATCTAAACAAGAGAGTTATATTAAAATTCACCCCCTGCACAATGTTCACACAGGTGAAAATAAACCATGGGTATCAAAACTGTTGTTGGTACCAGGCTGTAGGCATGACACTCCATGGGGATTGACCATAGACTGTATATAAAAAAAAATGGACAAACTCTCTGTGATGTCACCCATAGGTTTCTGAAGAACCATTTGGAAACTCTAGCAAGGATCCTCAAGGTACTGCCCTATCGATGTCACTGTCTGGTCACTCGACATGTGAAATTTGCATGGGAATAAATCATACAGACCAAAACCATTCTGTAAACATGCTTATTTCTGCTGTAAAGTTGTTCATTTTAACAAAGGACCCTACAGGGATTGTCTCTCTTTGGATTCAGCCCCCAGAGGACACTCAAGTGGAGGACTTCAAGTATCTTGGCGTCTTGTTCACGACAGGCAGATCAGTACAGTCTGTCGTCATGAAGAAGGAGCTGAGCCAAAAGGCAAAGCTCTCGATTTTCTGGTCAGTCTGCATTCCTACCCTCACCTGTGGTCACGAGCTTTGGGTCATGATGGAAAGAACAAGATCCAGGATACAAGCCACTGAAATGAGCTTCCTCCACAGGGTGGATGGGCTCTTCCTTAGAGATAGGGTGACAAGTTCAGTTGTCCAGGATGGGTTCACAGTAGAGCCACTGCTCCTCCACTTCGAGAGGAGCCAGAAAAGGTGGCTGAGGCATCTGGTTTGGATGCCTCCTGGATGCCTCCCTGGTGAGATGATCCGAGCATGTCCCACTGGGAGGAGGCCCTGGGGAAGAACCAGGACATGCTGGAGGGCCTATGTCTCTCTACTGGCCTGGGATCACCTCAGAATCCCCCCACAAGAGCTGGATGAAGTAGCTGGGAAGAAGGAATTCTGCACTTTCCTGCTCAAGCTGCTGCCCCGTGACCTGATTCCATGGATGGATGGATGGACAGACAGATGGCATGTGACTCACAGTTCAGACACAGAGGGTGTAAAATATACTGTGCACCCACTATCTGTTTTGGTGCATTTTAATCTTGTTCAGAGAGCCATGCGAACAACTGCACATGGGTCCCAATTGTCTTTAAATTTCAGACTGTATTATTTGGTTGTAAAACTGCAATGACTACCATCTGAATACTCATCACCTCAAAGTCCCCTGCAGTGGCCACTGAAAACACATCCTCAGAGCCAGTGTTTGGTTGGTCTCTTGTTTTGTTTAAAGAAGTAAAAACTGGTTTAGAATATGTGGTCGTAATTCAACTCAAAGCTGGATTTCACTTGCAGTAAAGGAGAAAAAAGGAGGAAGAAACAAAGCCTGCTCTATAGAAATAAGGTGATGCAAAGCGGTCATCAAAAACACAAAAGCCTTCATTAGAGCCAGTGTTTTTCTTCATTCTGAACTTTCAGGGAAGTAGTGTTTAACACTGTTTCACACTCAAACACCACAGGTGACAGTACACCATAAAATAAAATAAAAATAGTAAAATAATGGCACATATAAATTGTTAATTCTGTAGCACGAAAGATACAGCTGTTTTAGTTTTTGGATTATTACTCACTAATTAAATCATAAAAATGACTATAATAGTTCATTTATATTCATTTTTATGAATATTTATGCACGGTGGTGCAATGGGTAGCACTCGTGCCTCACAGCTAGAAGGTCCTAGGTTCAATCCCAACACTGGGTGGTGGGGCCTTTCTGTGTGGAGTTTGCATGTTCTCCCCGTGTCTGTGTGGGTTCTGTCCGGGTACTCCGGCTTCCTCCCACAACTAAAAACATGTACTAGGTTAATTGTATGCCATAGTCTTGAATGCAAATGATTGTCTGTAAAGTCATGAGGTCTCAGCCTCAAATTGTGAAGCGCCTAGAGATAATCAGTGATTATGATTGGCGCTATACAAATAAAATTGAATTTCTGCAACTCCCTGACTTTTGGACACTGAACCTTAAGAAAATGTACCCTCCTTTGAAAATGATCACATGGGATTTCAATCTACGGTCAGCTGTAGCATGCTTGGTTTTAATGCATCTATTCACTGATGTCAAATGAATCAGGCCATGTCACAATTTAATGGGGAAATTACCAATTTATTCAGTTGATTTATATTTGGTTATGATACAATTTACATATGAATTTTAAAAAAGACAAAACAAGTTTTTAATTCCAGGCTTTTCAAGCACATTGCATCTCTGCACACAGTTGCTCTTTTCAACCTACTACAACACACCCGTGGTTGATGTAGTGGACCCTTTTGAATACTTGGGAGTTTATTTTCACAAAGACCTGACCACTGTTGTCAGAAAGGCCCAGTAGTGTCTGAGTGGCCTTGGGTGCCCCTAAGGACTCTTGGCCCGAGGCCTCAAATCTTCAGGGACTTCTACCAGGACATCAAACAAAACCTCTGACATGGTGCTTCTGTAAGTACATCAACAAAGATTTCAGACCTGAAGGAGAGAAGAGCAGAGCACATCACTGGGTGAGAGCTGCCCTGAAGGATCTGTACCCAGCAGCACTTCAGGAACTCCCTGAGGATCCCAAAACACGGCACACCTCACCTTGTTCCCAGTGACGTGTCCTAGAATAGATACATAATGAACAAAGCACAGAATAAAGAGGCATGGGTTACTGAATGTATGACACACACTCAGTGTGGTAGGAATAAATGACCTTTCTGCTGATATGGATTGGAGGACTTGTTGGAAATGAGCTATACAATTAGACTTGCCTCCTTGTAACTCACATATACTTTTATTATAACCATAGTGGTTTTCCTGCATTTTTTCTTGCTTCTTATTCTTGTTTTAGACCTCCAGCTCAAGTATTTTACACAATTGTTCTTCTACCATAACTATAGTGACAACAAAAATCTTCAGTGTTGAATCTTCACTCTTGAAAGATTCAAGAGTGAAGATTCATGTATAAAGTCTGTTACAGCAGAAATATTTGACATTGTGCACAATAATACAATAGGCCATAGGTCACTAATAGGCAGACCCAGACTCTGTCCTGTCCGGGCTCAGAGCCGGAATCAATGTGCCGTGGACTTGGCATGGTGGAGATCACATTTTGACTAGTGACTCTTTTCCGGCAGAGCTTCTACAGCGCTACTCAGCAAAAGGAACATCTTACCTGTTTCTGATTGGTCAATACTCTTCTTCTTTGTTGGTGTGAATTGGTCAGATTTAGGCACAAGGACTGAGATTGGACAAGATGAGAGCAAGAATGTCAGCCAATCACAGGCAGAGTAGGGTGAACCTTCACTGAATAGAGGAACGGAAAACCCTCATTCTGAGTGAAAATAAGTTGCACTCCTGTGGAAGCGGCAGTGACAGGAAGAAATATAATGGAGTGAGAAGACGAGGGAGAAAATCCGTAAAATTGAGTCATCATGCCATGACTTGGTTGACACTGAAAGCTGGACTTTTATCTGTAATGGGCCAAGGCATTTATGTTCACCAAGTTTTAATCCACTGTTTCATCTGTCTGAGACTAGGTGTTGTTTAAAAGTGTGAATGTAAAATTCTACAATAAAACTGAGCACAAAATTACATTTGAGAAAAGTTACCCACTAAACCACCGGCAGGTAGGCTACAGAAAATAACCCATCTCAAAAAGTGTGCAAAGAGCCATGAGTGTCGCATCGTGTGGGACACAGACGTGAGATTTCACCTCCCGCACCTTTTTCTTGCGCTATAATGAATTCTAATGGCCCTCGTGGTGCAGTGCCTTAGTAAAACCACTCTGACCAAGTCACTACGAACGCTAGATGAGGGCAAAATAAGTGTATAATTTACATTTTCCATCAAAAAGCTTCAAACAAGGAAAAACTATTTTCTTACTGATTATCATTCCATATAATGTCTGAGGCAGACAAGGTGAGTGTTATTTGATAGTTATATTTTGATATGATTTATCATTATAATTCTTTTGTTATAAGGTAGAGAGAACAAGAAAATAATGAAAGAAAAAGACAGAAGAACTGTTTCCCCAAACAAGTCGAGATGACTTCGAGTAACTAGAGACATAGACTTAGGTATTTAACAGATGTAGGTGATTATTTTACTCTGTTTATGTACTGATTCAAAGAATTGATAAGAGTAATTAAAAATACGAAAATTAGAATGAATTACTATAAGTAGATCAATTTAGAAATATATCATATAATATAATATAATTTATCTATTTAAACAATGTTTCCAAGGCATGTGGTTTTCCGTTTGTCAACTGGACTGGAAATTTGCAAAAGATAAGACAGCCACACTTTTCAGAGGCAGTAAGTATTGAATCTCCTCAATTACTCCAATTCTGTATTTTTGGTACCAGACCTCAAAAAAACGCCCTGTGAGGAAACCCCAGCGCTTCCGTGTTGTAACCCACTCTTCGATTAAACCAAAAATCGTCCCATGTTGTGCTACCGGTGCCCTTCCCAACTGCTCAATCTCGTGCAATACTGAATGAATTACATTGCGTCTGGAGACTGGTGTGATGTATTTGAATTTCTCTGAGGGGTAAATAATTCATTGTGAAATTGTCAATGAATATGACCTGCTGTGCTCTGAGTAATAACAACAACAAAGGACCTTGTGGTGAATTTAAACTAGAAGGTTGTTTTATCTTGTTTGATGGTCTTCAGACTTCAGAGAATGAACATGATCACTTAATCTTTACTTCAATCCTACAAAAAAAAAATTTGCAGTGGGTTTTACTGTTTCTACGTTGTGAGGGTTGTGTCAGGAAGGGCATCCGACGTAAAACTATGCCAGATCAAACATGCGAATCATTGGTATTTCACTGTGGCGACCCCTGAGGGGAGCAGTCGAAAGGAGAAGAAGACTGTAGTATAATCCTTTGGCTCCTTGTTTTGTATCTTCCTTTGGAAAGCAATTTGTCAAATAGTTTGAAAAGATATAATGTTTGTTTTGTTATTTTTACTATCATCGTTCCCATATAATCCTGATATGGCTCATGAATGCATTAAACATGGTAGAGGTGCAAAGAGGAAAAAACATGAGTTCATCTCCATCTCACTGCAAGAAAATACAGTCAATTTCACGTGTTTTCTACATAAATTTGCACAAGGCTGTACCTCCGCTTAAGCTCTGATATGTTCTAAAATGTCAACCTCCTCCCCCTTCTCACTTTAAGTGGAAAGGAAAAAAAACACAGGCTGCCAGCGCAGGGTTTTAATATGAAAATTCAAAAGGAATCGTGAATAAATTAAGGGTGTTTGAGTTGTCGAGCTTGTCAGTCCACTGGACCAATGTAGCCACCTGTGGCTGTGATTATGAAATAACTGTCAAGCACAAAGCCTGCAGGGCTGGGTACAAATGAAAGATCCCACACTTATAATACATTTTGTTACAAGAGAACAATGAATGTCATGTAGCGAGCACAAAGAACACATTTTAAAGTTTCTGGAAAAGGTTCAAGTGAAGGATGCATTGTTCCTTGACTGTAACATCATAAAAGACCAAAAGTGTTTCCTTTCAGTATTATTATAAGCCTCTTATTCATTCATTTCACACTCAGTGACCAAGCGTTCATGTGAAAGGTTGTCACACCATCACCATTCACACCCGCATTTGCCAGATTATTTAGCAATTTGCATGGTTTTCCAAATAAAAAACAGAACAAAGGACTGTGGTGACACCTCAAGATTCCTTCCACTGAGACAAAATTAGCCATCTTACGTCACACTGGATAATATACCTCTGATTGTTCCCATTGAACTAAAACTGACATAGCAACTGTTTTTTTCCCTCTGTAATGTGATCAGTGCATATTGCAGTTGGATCATTGAAGAAACTACATGAGATGTGTAAGTAGGAGCAAAGATTTGTGATTAAGAGCATTTCAATTTCACTTCAAGCATTTTGAGAACAATAGAGCATAGAGCAGCCAGGTGAAGTCACCTGAGCATGTTGTCTGAACAGTGACAACATCAGTTTTCCTAACACAGCATTTTTTTGCATTTCCATTGCACAACCGCAGCTACTATCAGGTGTTAGTCTCACTTCTGCCCATGTTCCAAGTGAGTTGATACAATACCATATGTCTGTGATTTCCAAACTTTTTCAATAGGACACTCTATTTGTCCCCTGACCCCCAGCCTGGGCGACACAGTGGTGCAGTGGGTAGCACTCGTGCCTCACAGCTGGGTTCAATCCCAGCACCTTTCTGTGTGGAGTTTGCATGTTCTCCCCGTGTCTGCGTGGGTTCTGTCCGGGTACTCCGGCTTCCTCCCACAACCAAAAACATGCACTAGGTGAACTGACTATTCTAAATTGTCCATAGTTGGGAATGTGAATGATTGTCTGTCTGAATGAATGATTTGTGGTGGTCGGAGACCACCGTTGGCACAAATTGGCTGCCACGTTTCCGTCAGTCTGCCCCAGGGCAGCTGTGGCTACAGATGGAGCTCACCACCAGGAGTGAATGAACAACAGATTCATTGTCAGCACTTTGAGAAGCAGGCTTGAAAAGCACTATATAAATCCAATCCGTTACTATTATCATTAGTGCTGTGGAGTAGGATCAAAATTCTGTATCACAGCATTTTCAAAATTATTATTTGGTAGGACTTTTTTCATGCGTGATCAAGTGATACAGTTTTCAAAGGGGTGGAACTAATGACCCAAAGGAATCACAATGCATGACAGCTGCAACAACCATCAACATCAAGACAACATATTTTCCAACATTCAAAGAGGTACTTAGACTTAGTTAAGCATATGGAGGTGCTTACCACATAGGCTATCTACTATCATTGAATAGTTGGGACTGTAGCCACCTCTGCTTTTACTGTCCTCTGTGTTCTTGGTGCAAGCTGGAAATCGCAATTGGCCATATGGAATGTGATGTCGTTGGTCATCTCAATCCACCGCTGGGCACTACCTCTAGCAAACACGTCTGCAAGTGACCTCAGACTCGAGTTTCCTCTAGATTTTTCAGTTTTACCTGAGAATGTAGAAGATGTTGAATTTAGTTTTATTCATTCTTGGTACTCCAAAGCATGCTTGCCAATCAGAAGATGCAGCAAATTTATACTTGAGGACACATTAGAAGTTCCTAAGATTTTTCAGATTGACTGACCTTCACTTTTTAAAGTAATGATGGACTGTCTTTTCTTTTTACTTAACTGCTTCTTGCCATAGAATTGATTCATACAGTAATTGTAGTAGCACTAATAGTGCTATTGACCCTCTACCCACCCTTCCTCTGCACAAGACAAGTGATTGCATAAAAGCACATTAAAAAAAAAAAAAAAGAAATGACACAAATTAATTCTTGAAAAGGCACACATGATTTGAAAATCATTCCGGGTGACTACCTTCAGAATCTGATGAACTGACTGGTAGTGCACAGTACACCTGTTAAAATAAGCACTGTGAATAAGTCCATCCTTAATCAGCAAGACATGGTAGTGCAGGCCTTTGTCACCAGATCACATACAAATACCAAGCATGTGACTTTCACATTGTGTAATATAGATAGCTATTTCATATTTCACATGCAACTAATACATGGTACAACGTACTGTATGTGGATCATGCAAAGGTTAAAAGAAGTGCAAGCTTAGAAGGAGGTGGATGGGGCGTTTATGGCAATACAGCAAAACTCTTGAACAGCAAAACAAAATTGAACAGTATCAACAAAACAAACACCAAAATGAGCAAAATATGCATTTTTTAGATAAGTATAATACTCGTATTGTAAACAGATATATTACACCAGTAATGTTTCACATGCATGTTACATTGAACACATATTATAGTGCACACTTTACATTGTGCTATATGTTGCATCTGGTCTACTGAGGGCAGCTGCTTGTGGTACAGTCTAACAGCAGCAAGGAGGAGCGACTTGCAATACCTCTCCTTTAGACATTTTGAATGTTTACGTCTGTCACTGAAGGAGATGCCCCATGCTGTGATGGTGTGGTGCAGGGGGTGGGAAAGATTGTCCATGAGATGACAATTTAGCTATCATTCTCATCTTTCCTACCATCTCCACCAGGTTGAGGGGGCATCCCAGGATGGAGCTGGCCTCTTAAATGGTTTATCCAGCCTCTTCCTATCTGCTGCCACTGGCCCAGCAGACCACACCAGAAGACATGTCCGATTCCACCACAGAGCCAAAGAAGGTTTTTCGGTGTGCAGAAAAGACTCCTCAGTGTCCTCAGCAGGTAGAGTCTGCCTGTAGAGAGTAGCCACCTGATCGGTCCACTCCACTGTCATAATGTTTGCCAGAAAACAGTGTTTAACATCAGGTATTTTTACATTTGACTGGATCTGGATCTGTCACTTTGTTGATGACCATTGATGTGCACTTTACTTTGTCTCTGTAGATGTATAATGTGTTCTAACACACTATAATATGCTGTAAAAAAAAGTCTTGTAATTCAGTATTTGAGTATTTTTAGTGACAGTTTTGTACTTTTTAATACTTCTACTTGAGTGAAAATAATTATAAAGCAACAAAACTTTTACTTGAATGCTGTGTGTGATATTCAACAAGAGGAGAAAAGAGAAAATCTCTCTGTCATGAATTAATTTAATACAATTTGCTGTTACTGGAGAAAGACACAGTGGATTTGTCTGAACATTGGTCTGTTGGTGTCAGAAAGAGAATAAACATCAGCTTTGAAAAGATAAATCTATTGAGTAACTCATTCCATTTAAAAACATCTGATTTCTAAAAACACTGCATGTGACAAAGAACGATGAGACATTTTCCAAACATCAAAATCAATGTGGTGTAGTTTGAATTTGTTTGAACTGCTTTTCAGTAAACATGTCTTCATTTCACATGCTGTTTATTCTTTTCACAGTGGTTTTAGAACCTAGCTCTCTAAATGGATGTTTTACCGCCAAGAAAATGTGTTTTTTTCCTCACGATGAAACAGTTTAAATTCAGGGTTTTTTCAGACATGCAATGGTGTAAGTTTTGTCTGAGCATAGAGAGGCACAAAATAATCAAGAAAATGAGTAGAGATTAACAACACAGTCAGGAAAATAAGTCAAATGAACAAAAGATTCAGGAAAATAAGTAAAAATTAGCTAAATAATAAAGAAAATGACTGAAAAGAAAATAAAGAAAATGAGTCAAAATGAACAAAATAATAAAGAAAATAAATAAAATATACAAATGAATGAAATGAAATAAGTGACAAAATAACACAATAGCTACATTTTTACTGTGTGCTTAAATTAATTCACATATAACATTTTAATGTGTTCTATAGCTAAATACAAGATAATAACTTTTTAACTTCATGTATTTTCTTTCTCAGTTTTGATTCTCATATATTTTATTAGATTTAGTGTTTCAAAAATACAATACATGAACTGGAGTGCACTGGGAGAGCACAGACTTCTGCCAAGGTAGGTGGAGTTATCAAGATGAAGCCTATGAAATCATGATGATTTCGGGGGATTGAATTTAATGACATTCCGACACACGTTGCACTTTTAAGTGCACTGTTTACATTCTTACTCATATAGTCACGGCATCATGTAAAAATATCCTTTTCACAGAGTAACGTTTCAGACTGTAAATGCAGCCGTTTGGGGGGGCACTATTCAGTATTCTTTCTTACGCCGGTCCCAAGCCCGGATAAATGCAGAGGGTTGTGTCAGGAAGGGCATCCGACGTAAAACCTATG
>JAQQAE010000642.1:0-30888 GCA_029823295.1 Pseudamia nigra
TGGACAACATTTGAAAGAAATGGTAATATTGTTTATCTGGAATGAATTTTAGATCTTTGAGTCCATCTCATGAAAAACGGGATCAAAAACAAAAGTGTTGCGTTTATATTTTTGTTGAGTGTAGTTAACTGTAGCAGCGTACAGAGAGGTGAATAGGCCTGATCCCATCTTAAAGTGAAACCCGCCTAATGAGAGAGTGCTAATGAGCAAGAAAAAATCACTCACTCCAGTGTTGTTTTTTAAAGTGGTGAAAGGTTTGCTATCTTTCTCTTTCATCTCCTGTGGCTTGGCCAAGTGGAAAATGTCCATCCTTCACTGAGAGATTTTTATGTTCATCTTGGCTCACGGTAATGCCCCCAGGGGATCCTCTTCTTGGCATGTTCATAGTGGTCACCATTTGCTAGAGACAGGCTGTGGAGGTCAAATCCATTTGAAAAGGACATAAAACCCCTATGATTTTTGATCACACTATGAAACCATTCCATTGTGGTTAAATTACATTCTTCATGCCAATAACACCTCTTTGTGTGCGAGCAATTTAAAGTTGGTTAAAGGACATGAATATACAGTTTATAGTTGCATTTTCTGAAGAATGAAGTAATGAAATCAGCTGATAAGTACGGATGTACATTTGAGGTCAAAATTATCAGCCCACCTATGAAAATTTGCTTCTTGGACATGCTGTGATAATTTTATATATCCTTGTTCTGCTTTGTGTCCCTCAACAATCCTTCTTCTCACATCTTTACTTTTTCTGTTTGTTTTTGACATGGTGCTTCTTCAAGTAATGCCTCAAATCTTTTCTGAAGTGAATCTTGGAACAATGTCCAGTTTAAACTTCAGTTCACACAATTAGACCATTACTCAGTGAAAGAGTGGTAGTTTGTGCTCTGCTTGAAAATGTTCAGTTCTTCTGAGGGTTGATAATATTCACTGTGATCATTTTTGTTTTCCTAAATAATTGTTTTTGTTTGCAAATAGAAATGCTCTGCGGCACTTTTAAAACACTGTTGAGATTTTTTTTTTTTTAATCATAGGAGGCTAATAATTTTGTCCTCAGCTGTATACATGAATGTAAAGCCGATGAAGTGGAAAGAATCCAGTGGCACAGGTGATAGTACTGTCTAAAGCCTTGACAACACGCTACAGTTTGGGTCATGATGCATCTGAAGTGAGAACTACGTAAGTCTAACATCTTGTGACCTCAGTTTTATGATGGAGTAAGTAAGGGGGAAAACTGCCAGGACCTTCTCCTCATGAAGACCCAGAGCAAGGGCACTGTCTCCCCAGCCCCATAGATCAGCCAGCCCTGAATGTCAAACCGCACAGCAGCCGCTACAGTGCCAGGAGTCCTCCTCTCGCTCCCTCTCTGGCCCGTGATCTGCTGTCTGGTGACACCACTGCGCTAATGACCCGGTTTGGGAGTTGCTCCATGGGGCTCCTTGGCTTGGGAAGATGGAAGTTACGGATATCCAGCTGGAAGGTCACTGTAGACGAGGACCACTCACTCCACATCCCATCTACATTGTTGACATCCTTCACTTTGCAAGGCTATTGAGATAAGCAGCCTGGCACTGACCCTTTGTTGAAACAGGTGTGGCTATTTGCTAACTGTCAAAGCATTTGTATGATTTTCCACCCATGTTTGAAACTCCACACAAACTATCGTCACTTTGGGCACACTGTTTACGTGAACTGCATACATATGATAATTTTTGCTCCAGTGTGTAATTGCTCAACAAATTGGATAACAGTGAAATTGGAAAGCAACACTTACGCCTTGCTTGCCAACTCTGAAGGCTTCTGATTGTTAGCTCTCCATGTTGTTTTTGTTCTTTTTTTAATCAGTTTACTGTGAGAGCATGCCTCAGTGCTCAGTAAGGGCAATGTTTTCAGTCACTTGCTATCTTGAGTTTTTTTTCCTCAGCCTCAGGAGTTTGGCTTGTTGGAGCATAGTGTAAAGTCCCCCGAGAGCACTCCTCTGGTGATGGGGGCACTGCTTCGACCTCACTCATACTTGGTGTGGGTGGCATCCAGCTAGGGAGACACACAATGGAGAGCAAGACTGAAGATGGTGATGCTTCTGGTGGACTCTCCCAGGACCCAGCCTTATTCTCAGGGTCATGCATTCCAGCAATCTCTGTAATTATAAGCAAGTAAGAAAAAAGTTGAATCTTCTGCCTTTCTCAAAATGAACGTGCCCCACTCCTCAAGGGAAACATTCACATCTCTGAGTTCTAGTAGCTGGATGGGTTTTAATGAGGCAAGTCAAGAGTATGTGTGTGTGGTTGGTGTACATGCATGTCTGTATATCTGGCCTCTTCTAACGAGCGTAATTGACCGACTGTGCTTTTAAGCCGCCGTTTTTCTCCATTTGTGAGAGTATTCTGCTAAATAGCCTTCAGTGATTATTATTTTTACAGGAGACACTTCATTGGGATTAAAACTTTCTCTGAGTTTTAAAGTTGAGTTATAACTTATTTTTTTGGACAATGTGTCGATGAAGCCAAATGGACAGAGGGTGAGCAGGGCACAGGTCAGGAGAAACTGCTGAAGAATCCCACCACCCGAGGGCCACAGATTCCACTGGGGAACTTTTCATCCTGCTGAGAGGCAGAGTGAAATCTCAGATGCTGCGGCACATACACTTGCCGTGGCGTCTCTATGTCTAAGTAAAAGCTATGGGTGGTGAAAAAATCACAACTGCTCAGTTTAACTACAAATACTCTGGACAAGACAGTGAGATGATCTGAAGACAGACGGTGTCTTTGTGTGGTTAATAGCATTTCAAAGGCTCAGTTTGGATCTTAGTTTTTATGGAAATGAATTTGTAAGTCCGCACACTGTGTAATCCTACACAAATGAATCAGCGACTAATTCAGTGACTTAGTTTTGCCGTATCTTATGGGTATTATGTGGAGGGAACATTTCCTGGCTGGCATTGTTTTTTAAAATGGCAAACATGTCACGCCTTTTATTTATTTTTGTTTGATTCCCTTTCCCTTCCGTATAGAGGTGAGACTTTTTTTTTTTTTGATTTTCATTGTGCCTATTTGCTCCCCAAAACCTATATTTGATCTTGCTTTCCATATTTATAAGCTTATCCCTAAGGGGCACGCCATGTCAGGATTTTTGGAGCATCATGAGCAACATTCCTCACTTGAGGTTTCTTCCACTTGAAGAAAAAAAAACAACTGAGCAAGAGTGTACTGTAACTTAGAGACTGAACTGTGCAAGCACGGAGTCAAGTCAAGCCTTTTCCCAGTTACTTTGTCACTAATGAAAGTAGCAAAGAGCCCTGGAGGACTGAAGAGCACTGTTTGTTTTTGTTTGAGAGAGCATTCAAGAGGTACAGGGGGGAGGCAAGGTGGTAAAACTTTGGGAGAGCCGCCTGACAGAGCAGTGAGACAGAGATGGGAACTTCGGAGCATTGTTAAGATTGAAGTTTTAAGGCAGCTGAGACCTCCTGACAGATTCCAAGCACCTACAAATAGATGTTTCATATGTGTGTGTTTACCAACTTTACTGTAGTTTGTGAGAGCTTTGAATTTACCAAAGCACATCACGTCAATCTGTGTCATACTTTATTTCATTCATCTTAGTACATATTTCACGGCAGCAGGTGGTTGGGGAAATTATTTGGAAAAACAAAGGGTGCAAATAAAATTACAAAGTACAAACAGAGTTAGAGGAATGAAAGTGTTTGCATCACATGTAGGTCATATGTATAATGTGTACATTTTATGTCTACCACTAATGAGGGACAAGACAATACAAGAGCAATAATTGTCAGCCAATAGGCATGACCCTTAGTGAAGTTTCTATTAGTCCATGTACATAATAGTATATGGCCTCATTATGAACTCCACACTACAGCTGTAAAAGGTGTGATTACCCTATGGAATTCAAGCGGCCTTATTATGTACCCACATCATTAACTTTTACAGTTTGACTTAACTTTATATTGAAATTTCCTTAACAAATCTAGAAACTGCACTGTGAACCCCACTAAAGGCCATCAAAGGTTATAGTTAATTTACATTTTCTACTCCACTCTTTGTATATGGCTGCCCTCGACTTTTTTGCCTCTCTTTCCCCGTAGGTCCGCAGCATTTTTTTTAATTCTTCGAACACTGTCTCTGTGAATCAGAAAGAATAGAAATGCATTGGAAGTGGGAAAAGCAGTTGCGTGACTGTGATTTTTAGATGGGGCCCCTGGCTGAGGCAACCTCCAGACTGTGGAGGGGAAGAGTGCAGAGTGAGAAGCCCACTGCAGGACTCCTCTCTGGATCTCATTTTCACATAGCAGGGGCATGGGGCCTGGACATCCACATGCAGGTGAAGGTGTATTTCAGTGCAATGTTGTGGAGCCTCATTTTGACAAGGAGAAAGAAAGAAATAAAGAATGAAAGGAAGAGAAAAAAGAAGGAAAGAAAGAATAGCAGAAATAATTAGAAAGCTGCAAAAAAATCTAAAATAATATCTTCATACACATAGTAACTGTCAATATTACTGTCGAAAATGAAGCTAATTTGTTTGAGTGAAAAAAGAAAAAAAATAAATATTTGCAATAATATACTAGTATGAAAAAATATCCAACTGTATTCAAAATAAACTATTATGTGTGCCATTGCTTGTCATATAAGTCGACAGCCATATAAAAAATGTGTCTGCTTAACCATTTCTACCAGAAGGGGGACCAGTCCGTCTGCCGTAGATGGAGAGTGGCCGTCGGCGAGCTGAGGCAGAGGAGACGCCAGGGTGAGCAAGCCGACTTTGGGTTTAGAGTTCGACTCCGGATCCGGGGACCAGCAGATCCAGCAATCCGCATCTTGCCATGATCCCTAGGATTTTAATCATGCCTCTCTGTCTGTGTGTGAGTGCAGGCAGGCTGACAATGATTTCCTCAGTGATTACGTACAGAGCGAGTCCCTGCGGGGTAGGGGCCCCCTCTGGAGCCATCCTGATGGCTTTGGGGGCCTTGCTTCCATTTTCCATTATTATGTGGACTACCGGAGCGACAGCGCAGTCCAAGACCTTGCAGGTTTGTGATGAGGAGGGAGCTTCCATCTTCTCTCTGCTTCTTCATCCTCTTTTAAGAGCAATTTAGACGTAGACTTAGATCAGATTCCGAACCTAATTCATGATTAGCTGACTGGAGTGAGAAAAGGAAGAGTCTATGATAGTTTTGATGCTGTTAGGTGGATATGAAGTGAAAAGTGTAATTACCATTTTTCCTCCTTTTTTTGGTTTTGTTGCATTTTTGCACTCTCACAGGAGGCGTTTTGCTGATGTCTTTCTCACGCGGATGCATTTGAGATGAGAGGCGAAAAGCAAATATTCCGCTTTTATTTCTGAACGAACATCATGCCTACACGCGTGTGTGTTTTCCCGGAGAATGGAAGCGCATGACGGGATTATATTCTCACACTTTTCCCGATACCCAGCTCAACTAAATAGAGTCGCCTATACCGATCGGGCTAATTGGATTTTATAACATCCACCTACTCATCACAAAATAACAGCAAACTCGTGTTTACATCGTACGGAGAAGGCTAAGTTGAATCTTTCTGTAATGCTAAAAAGGCGATTTTGTTCAGAGACATTTAGAGAGAATATACCTTTAGAGTATCCCGTCTTGCACAAATTATCAGTCAGAAACTGAACAACTTCAGCGTTTTCTGTAGGATGTCGCGCCGCAAGCAAGCTAAACCAAGATCACTGAAAGGTAAGTGATAAGCCTCTGTCTCATGGCTCTCAAAACATTTTATTTTAAGCTGATGGCAAGTCTAGACGAGTATGAACTGAACTTATCGCTTGCTGAAATGTAACTGTCTCCCCTTTTTACGCATTTCGAAGTGTTCTTCCTGTTATGTGGCGCATGGACTCGACTGCATATACGTACTTGGCATCGGGGAAATGCGGGCCGGCTTCAGTTCAGATAATAATCTAATCATAGTTAAAGTGCATGGGCAGGGCATGGATCATTTCGAGATCAACAGTGCAGCGCGACGCTGGCAAACATCTGGATGTGTTAAAAGACGCTCCTGGTCGGAACTTAAGCCGTCTGATGGAATGGGGCGCAGAGTCACGTGACCCCCCCGTCTGAGAAACTAAGGAGGAAACATTTTATATGTTGGGGAAAGGGAGGGCTCATCTGGTGTATGTTTGACTGCGTGCGTAAAAGAGTTAAAAGGCAAATTAGTGGCGGACTTCCTAATTGGATCGCTATTAAAAAGTTGTCTGGATTTTCCTGCATGACGCTTGAAATTGACTAAACTTTTTGATGTTTTCATTACATCTTACATGTCTACACGACATGCCAGAATACTGTATATACAAGAGCGCCCATGTATCATTTTGAGCTATTTAAAAAAAAAAAAAATTCCCTTTCACTTTTTTAAACAGTTGGGCTGGTGGTAATTTGATCGTGCATTTGTGTCTGTGTGAGAGGGTGAGAGTAGGAGGCAGAGAAACAGACAGAGCATGCATACACACACTCACACACATATTCACACACTACTTTTCTCTGTAGCATTTTGGTGGGGAGCTGCTGGGTTTGGAGGTTGAGCTCCAGTTCATCTGGCAGGCATTGTATTTTGCTCAGCAAATAATTGTCCACAATTTCACATTCCCAGCTTGTGGTCTGTGGACCCCTTTCTCTCTCCCCTTTCGTTCTCGGAAGTCTTCATCTCAAAGGAAGATTACATGGTCTGCGGTAGTACATTCATGCAGCCACCATTTTAAATCAATACCCAGGAGAGGGTGGAAATGTGAGTGCATGCACATCTTAAAATTGTCACATTCTGTCTCCAGAATGGCACTGTTCTATTCACAGTAAACAGCTCTATAGATAGATTTCCTATTTTCCCAGACCAGATTGGCATTGACTGTTTTTTTTGTTGGTTGGTGTGACATTTGCTATTCTCAAAAGACACATCACTTACATATAATTGTCTCCTGCCAGCATGCCTACATTCTACAAGTGTGTGTTTGTGTGTATTCAGAGGAACATCTGTTAAGATTTGTGTACATCAATGTGTGAGAGAGAGGGATGGAGAAGGAACAAATCAGTATGCAAATGCAGTCAGAGTGATGACATTGTTTGTTTTGTTATTGTCAGTAAAATTTAAAGTGGAGAAATATGGTGCACAAAACAGCCCAGACTTTTATGTCTTCATAGCGACTGCTCAGGCAGAGCAGAAATGCGGATACGTCACAGATATTTCCCTGTTTTGGATGAGACCCAAGAAGGCCAGGCAGATGTTATTTATTGTTCTTTGTCTATGTCTATCCTCGGGGACTGAGTTACACTTATACAGATGTCCACAATAACTTTGCTTGTCATTTTTTTTAAATAGTTGCTTGACACTGTGCTCCTCTGCATTGTTTCCAGAAAGTAGCAATTGCCATTTAAAACCTAGACTTTTAAATATTTTTAAGCATCTCAAAATGTATGCTAATACTTTGTGTATGTCTGTGCATGTGAGTATGTGCCTGAGTCTGCATATAATGTCTTTCACGTGTAGAAGACAGTTGCAGAGTTCAGGTTTCAGTTTTATAGGTTGTCTACTCCTGACTTGAGGCAGTGGTCAGCATGGTCCGCACTTTTTTTTGTGCAGAAAGAACACTTTGTTCTATAGAAGGGAAGATAAACAGAGGTGCCGGAGGAGCATAGAGAGAACGTAGAACACGCATCATATGCAACATTTGAGCGACTGGTGATAGTATGGCCAGAGTCTATGTAGAGATGAGAAAATAATGCTGTGACAGTTGGCACTCTTTTTCCCCTGTGGACCCCAAAACACACCCACTTCCTTTGTATTGGCTGCTTGTGGGAGTCAGAGGTTATGTTTTTGGTCCCATCGAGGAAAAGGGCAACATTACAAGTCCCGTTTCAATTAAGTCTGAGAGACAGATCCGGCTATGTTATTGCTTGGGGGAATAAATGGCACAGGACGAGACCATACATCATTCGCTTATATGCAAACACTTCACCCCAAGCCACTGACATTTACTCAATCCAGAGCCTTCTACATTTCTCAACTGTAGGCACATTGTAATTTTGTTTTGATGTGCAGAGGGTTTGGGTCAGCACACTGCCTCAGACAGTGTTAAGCAGCAAGTTAGGAGGATCTCAGTGCAAATCCTGCTTGTAGTGCGTATGGACTGCCACGTTGTCTGTCCTACAGTACTTCCTCAATAATGTGAGGCTGAGGTTATTTTTTTTGCTTCATAGCATAAATGACACTGAAAAGTCTGTAGTGATGTGTTTATTGACTCAATGGTTAAGACTCGAGGACGTTCATCTACATATGTAAATATACGTATTTTCTGCGGCATTTACTTTAAGTATATATCATGTTATGATATCACAAGGATAGAATGAAATCAACTCTGTTTCAAGTACACCTTTAAATATTTGATGTTGTAAGCTGATGAAATGTGCTGCTACCTGAGAGAATCTTTTTCTTGGCGTGACGTAAAAGCAAACACTATTTTTTATGTTATATATAAAACAACAAAATTGGCTATTTTATGAAATATATTGATGTGTTTAGTGGCGTTTTATACTATAAGATAAATCCTTCCGCTCAGACGTGGACAATTTACAGCGTAAGTGCATGTTTATTTCAATTTGTGCCAGGGTGTTTCAAATCACTTCTGTTCAAAAGTCAGAAGAACGTGTCTTTATCACTCACTCATACTTGACCGTTATGCCCATAGTGATATCTAACCACTCCCCCTTTCAGTCTTAATAAGCATGGACCTGTGTAACAAAAAAAGAGTGATGTCACATTTTATGTCAGAGTATTTTTGTCAGGAAAATGAATCATGTACTGTTAGGGCTTTATCATTTCAAATATACACTGTACCGCGTATGTTAAATAGAATACGGGGCTTGTAGTAATTTTTACATTTAAAAATGTGTTTCTTTTTTCACTCCTGTTAAAATGTCGATTAACATTTGCATCATTCTTAGTTTGTACAAAGCTGCAGTATTGCAGCCGGTTCACAATTAATGATCTGTGGCATAACACCCATTAACACTTTTCTAATGTGACACAAAAATATGGTTAGTATTATCATTAAGGAAATTATGATTGAGCCGTGGAAAAATCCCATTAGCACGGCTGTCAGTGCTCTTGACATGCGGCTCAGTGTGTTGGACTGGGTGTCGCGGGAGCTGGCCGATATCTCCTCTTATTCCATGGCATGTGTCTCTCTTGTTGTCATGGATTGTCTGCCACATGGAGAAAGACTTCTGATTCGGAGACAGTGATTGATTTCTACCACTGCTGCAAATGTAATGATACATGGCTGGGCTTATTTGCATCTGTCTAGTTTGTCGATATGAGTTGCATTAATTTTATTTTAAAGCTAAATTTGCTGGAATAGCATAAGGCAAATAATTGATTCAGGAACGTATAGTGGAATTTATTTTGAAGAATTATAATTTGCTTACAGCACATGACAATATGTAGAGGATTACAAATATTATGCAACATGATTAACATGCTCCTCTATTGCAAATTATTTATGACACTAATCACCAGTTCAAATAATGCTCATTAAGAAAGTTATTCATGTGCAGTGCATGTCCTCCTCCCTCCCTTCCTAGCCCTAATTGAGGAGGGTTGACCTCTTGACCTGAGCTAAATTGAGTTGTAGTCCCTGTGGCGAGCGTCTCCTTCCCGGTCAGTCAGGGCGGATTACACAGCCATTGTGTTCGGCACTGTATCGTCCAAGCTTGCTGTAACCAAGCAGATGAGTCACGCATATCCAGGAACACACTCAGAGCTTTTTTCATGTGTGAGAAGTGCTGCGAGATACCCATGCACACCAGCATTCACACAAATACACAGTAGTCTGCACATACAAAACATATGCAGCATGCACACGCACAGTATGTGTCTACATATGCAGTGTTACGCAGCAGAAAATGATATGATGGTTTAGGAAGGGTCCAAATTGTCAAAAATCTGTCATATTTTCTCTATTCATATCTACAAATGTTTCACCTTTGCGGGGATTTTGATGTCTTAAAGACTATTTGTGGTCATCAGTCTGTTCATTTATTTGCCTTTTATTTTCACATTCCGTTTTAGCTTCTTGTTTTGCTCTGTTATCTGTGGAAAATGAGTTCATCCCTAAAAATTAAATATCCCCGTCTTGAGGATTGTCAGTCACACTATAATGACAGGCAGTCTGCATTCATTTTTGTATGTGGCCAGTGTGTTAATTAGTGGCCTTTAATGCTGTGCGACTTGTTATGGGATTATGCTTTTCCTGCTCTGAGTTTTGAAAATCAAAGGAGCAGCGCTGAAATGCTCCCATGTGTGTTTGGTATTGTATCAACAAAACCTAACAGCATGATTACAGTTTGTCACCGACTGAGTGACACACTGTACCTTGTCAAACATTAATTAACTGATAGCAGTGGTGCATTAACAAGAATGTGGACAGGAGTTCTCTTTAGGTGAAGTAATAATCATTACAAGGTGAGCAGAGGCTTTCAGATATTTTCATTAATGCATTTAGCTATTTGTACTTATACTGTGTTACCTTTTTTGATCAAATATCTAGACAGAGTAAAACATGAGTTTATCCTTACTTGACAGCCTGCCGTCGATGATCACTCCTGTATTATTTTCAGCTGCGAATGAGAAAAGAATTTGCACTCCAATGCAAGTTGTTTACTTTCAATGACAAAACTTTTAATAAGTTCACAGTGGTGACAAATCATCACAAACTGTCGTAATGTTTAAGTTCTTATGGCATTGTAAAATAGATTTTCTGCCTGAACTCCCTCATCTCACCAACAGGGAGGATAATCAAAACAAAAACTCCAGCTCCAACGACCAATCTCTGATAGAACCATGGGGGATTTATTAGGACCCCCTATCCCTAGCCCATTTAAATGATCCAAGATGCAAGGCTCTCAACAGTGCTGGAGAAACTCATTAAACTCTCAGGGCGTCAGTCACTAAGGCCTCTTTTAACAGGACTCCGGTTGGTTTCTGTCTTGGATGGAAACAGTCATCTTTTGTGGCTCTGAGGGATATACCTCCACAGTGTCCAACTATGTCTACTCCATCACTGTTAATTGATTTTTTTAAATTAATTAGTAGGCCCGTGACCATTTGTTTGCCATATTTACTGAGTACCACAGCTAAAAGTGTTAGCAAGGAAAAGGTATGTGATCAGATTCTGACCTGTAAAGGGAAAATTCTACACAAAAGTTATTAAACATATAAACATTGCATACTCTGGAATTCAGTTTTGGCTGGCCAAGTCCTGGCAATGAAATGCAGTTGCTCCGTCGTTTGTCGCCCTCACAAGAAACAGCTCAACACTTTCCTCTTCATTTTTCACTGAGGTTTGACACCCTACTTGACACTGACTCGTGCTCCCCTGAGGGAAAGGCTTCTGCCACCATAGGATCCTGCTTTAATTATGCAAAGTACAGGATATTTTGTGCGATTTTTAAAGTGCGCCAGTTTCTGCTTTGGCAGTCACTGCCACACTCCCCTACTGGGAGGTCCTGTCAGACACCCCCTTCCTCTTTGCCCAGGAAAATGAAAGGCTAGAAAAGAAAAGACATAATGGAGAATGCATTTCAACTGCAGGGGTGGAACGCAGAGGCGTAAGAAGTCCTCAGTGAGACCCTCATTTTACATGGAACAGGTGGGAGACTCTTTTGTTCTCTTCCCGCTGTTAAAATCCATTTCATTTTTTGTACTTGACATGCCACAAGGAACTCTCACCAGTTCCAGAAAGGCTCCAATGTAAAAGGTTCCTGCCTTTTTACTAAACAGGAGTCGTGTTTTTCAAGGCCGTTGGTGTTGTCAAAAAGTCAGAAGTGGTTTAGTTGCCATGCACCTAATGAGTGGATCTGAGTGGTGATCAAGCCATCATTATTTTGTCATCCCTCTGCTAAAGAGCAGGTAATAGTGTTATGGCATGCACTGCGAATACATTTTTACCCATATATTTTTTCTCTTTTTTAAAGGAATTTACTGTTTACATTGGAAGCTACAAATCTCCCTTTTACCTACTTGTCTAATTGAGCTAAGCAAGGCTCTATGCAAACTTCTTACTAATGCAGTCATCAAGGTGTTTTTCACATGGTCACTGTTGATGTAGGAAAGACGTTTCATGGGAGGCGTTCATAATTCATCACGTCATTACCCAGTCCAATATGTTATTTACGTGGGTGGCTGTTTGCCTTGTTGCCAAAACTCATACATATGAAAGGCTTGCACGGATTCCCAAACCACAGGTTGAGCTGTCGAAAGCTGTTGAAATCTCTTGGAGTTTCCATACAGAAATTCTCAATAGTAAATAATAAAAAAGAGGGAAATCTCAATGTGTCCAACTTGTTTTTCACTGTTAACTGTTTCTTTCCTTCTTTTTCTCTCCCTTCTCTTTTTCTGGCAGTAGAAGACAATGTGACAGAGGACCAGCACAGTCCTGGGCAGACTGCCATTCCAAGCGGTAATGCTCCATTTCATATTTCATCATTTTCGGCTGGAAAGTGGATCATGTGTCTATGTGTGCGTCTGCCTGTAAAATCTTTGTTGCTTCGGAATGCTACAAAGTAGGCCTGTGCTTGTGTGTTTTCAGTCTTAAGGTTTTCATACAGTGAGCTGAGTGGGTGCATGTTTGCTGACCAGTGTAGCTTACCTTCTTTGTTTGTATGTTAGTGTGCATATTTGCATGCAGTTGTGTTTATAGCAGGCCATGTGTTTCTGTCTATTGCTGCCCCTTTTTTTTTGACTTTGTTTTCCAACCTTCTGTATGATGTAGAATAGAGCTACGCAGATGAATGTGTCCTGTCTTCCTGTATGCCATTCACAGTGGCCCTCCAGGAACAGAGCAGTAATTCAGGTCAGGCTAGCAGAAAGCCCCCTATGAATGAAACCTGCTCCTGATGCACCACACTGTATATTTTCATTTCATTTGTCTCTGGTAAAGGTTAAGTCTCAGGCGTGGTTATTTTAAACCCAATATGGATGGTTTTGCCCAGCAGGCTGGGGACCCTGGGTACTCAAGGCTGCCACATTAGTCCAGCATTTACCCACAGTTGTTTGAATGTTCCTGTGCGAAATGCAGGAACTGCATGCACCACTACAATAGATTCGGTTTCTTCTCAGCTGTTTATGACCACAAAGTTTTTGTCAGATTTTGTTTTTGATCTGTCCAAAACCTACATTTCAGCATCCAGTAGTATTTAAAGGTAGATTTAACATTCTTGAAATTCAGCTGTTCAATCAGAGGCATGACAGCGCCTCAAACATTGTGCTGCACTGAAAGTTCAGTTTCTTTGCCATTGTCAATCATCTCTTCTAAATTAACTCTTTCGGGTGTCATTCCACTAAAGCTGCCTGTTACAGTGGAGCAACATAACAATATCTATCTGTTCCTGCTCTAATGTGTATTGGGGGGTATTAGTGGGTGGTTCAGTGAAAAAACTTGCCTCCTTAGCCCCTCTAACCCCAGCTCAAGGGATGGAGGAATGGGCATAAGAGGCAGACTTGCCTCAGAGACCTCCTGTCATCCAGAGCCAAAGCAGAGCTAATGAGTGTGCCTGATTACAACGACCCCCTCAGACACACGTAGCTCCGTCTACCCATCCCTCCACCACCTCTATCTCCAGAGTGAGGGGAGACAGCCACCACATGATCGATGTCTGCCTGTGGAGAAATCAGGAGGGCGCACAAATTAATTTCTCACTTTCCTCATTTGACTTCGTCTGACTGATTTATTTTTTAACCCCCTCTCAAGATGCAGCTTGATGAATGGTCAATGAGAAAGGAGTTGTTTGTGGCAGTAAACTTTTAAGATGCTTGCAGGTTTTTCAGCTATTTTTCTCCAACTTTTAAAATATCCCCCTGTTTGAACTTCACCAGCGATTTGTCACAACACCAGCAACGCATCCTTATACTTACTGTATGTGACTTCCCAAACAAGCCCTTTTTACATCCAATTGAAAGTGGCAGAAAAAACATACCTGCTTTCATGCATTTGCCACTTTGATGGACACAGCCACAATAACCATTAGGCTCCTGACAAGCTAAGGGCTTAATCAGACATGGTGTCAAGATCTGTCTCATAAGTAGACCCCCAGTTGTGCTCTTATGTGACTCCGTAAGTGTTCTGCAGGCCCTGCATCCTGTTTCTCATTCATGTTTGATATGTAGCAAAGGCGAAAGAGAAATGCTAACAAAAGAGGCCCTCTAAAAGATAGACACTATTGTGCATAGTATAGAAGGGCAGAAACAGTGTGATATCTGAGATTTAATGAGGCAGTGTGCTTTTTTACCCAGAGAGTGTCGAGCAGGCTTAAGATCCGCAGCTTGGCTTTACCACTGCGCTGCCTGTGTATAATTATAACCACATGCTCCATGCTTTTTCTTCTCTCTTATATATACATCCCTTTCTTTTCCCCTTCTTTCTTTTTTGCTCTTGGCTATGTCAGATTGAGGCTATTATTTTGGAAGAGGGTGTCAGCTCTGTCAAAATAGAGTGGACTGAGGCAAATAGAAGTGTTATAGAGATCTGAAGTGGTGTCTGGGTGGCGAAGTGCCGTAGTGTAGCGGAGTGGTGCGTTGCTGGAGACACTGGCTTTGGCTGAGGTTGAGGCTGCCCACAGATCAATGTACTGCAGGGCTCAGTACAGCAGGAAAAGGAAAGGACTCTTTCACTCCACCACTTCAGAAAATCATATTCTCTATTATTCATTTCCTTTGATGTTTTACTGCACTAATGGCATAGCAAGGCGCTCCGTTCAATATTATCACTCCCTGTGAGAGAGCAAGTGAGACAGTGAGAGGGAGAAAGAGGGCATTTGGTATGTTCAAATGTTGTTTCTCATTCAAATGCTTTGATTTCCATTCTTCTTTGTATCTCATGTCTTTTTGCTGCTGAGATTTTAATGGTTGATGATGCCATGTGTATATGTGTGATTTGCTGATTCCATTTTGTAGAGCTCTCTGTGTTGTCTTCACTGTTTGTTCTTACTCCTGTAATTGTTTGGCACCTTTTCCTCTGTCTGTTTCTTTACGTCAGCAAGCATCATAAAATTTTCATTATACCGTATGTTTATTTGTAACATAACAAGGTGTGAAACAGCTTATCACTTTGAGCTTGTAATGCGTTGAGCATTTTACAAAAAACACCTCCGCTAATCTATTTAAAAATTTCAAATCCGTCAAAATATTATACAGTAATTAGTCCTTAATATGAATCTATGGGACTTGAAGCAGATAAATCGAATTGCATGCACTGAGCATATGAATGCAGTCTCTCCCCATGCAAATTCTTGATGATCGTTAACAGTCTGCAAAGTGTCAAGCTCACAGCCTCGTCATCGGATCATGACATTCTTTAATGATGGAGGATCAGTGGATGTGACGGTCTAAGTGGAGAGCCCCAAATCCCATCCACACAGAAGAGGATACACTTGGAGGCACATGTGGCATTAGGATGTAGTGTGACCTATATATCGCGGGTGCTCTGCAAAAGTTTTAGATTTTTAAATAATGAGGTGCCGGCAACCGTGTGAAGGTTATTCAATCTTAATGTCCTCCTATTTCTGACAGCCTCCCTCACTCTGATAAAGGAGCACACTCACCTTTGATCAGGCCCGCCGACATGTGTCGACAGAAGCTGCTCGCTGGTTAAAATAAATTCTTAATTTGAACTTGGGGGTGGGTGGTTGTAGGGTGGGTTGCTGGGGAGGGGGGCATCATAGGATCAGGATCTCTGGGAAATGATGGGGAAATGAGGAGATGGGTGAGCTAGTAATGATGTTTTCAACTCCAAGGTCTTTCAATGCACAAAGAAAGACTCGGGCTAAACCCTGATAGAGCTCGATGTACCGTATCTACAGGCAAGTAAGAGCTTAGCCCTGAGTGATTTCACATTTTTCATGTTTGGTGTTTTGAGACTGCATTGCTGTTTAAAACTTTGTCATCCATCACATGTTGAATTAAAAAATAGCTTGGTGCCAAAACAACAACTTTCTCTGTTTCTTTTTTAGTCATTCTAGATCTTCAGTATTGCATTTAATCTTTAATCTTAGGTTTAGACACGAACTCTCAGCGGTTGAAGGCACGGTTTACGTGGAGTTACTTTGTAACATATTGCTCAATGAATTCATTTCAAGCTTTGCAGATTTCTCTATATATGTTTTCCTTTGAGTACTCCTGTACATTTGTGTCCTTCCTCCTCTCCCTGTGGTCAGTGTCTCCACTTGTCACAGTGTGTGGGCCAGACAGTGGGGGGACGTGTCGTAGGCTTCCCTGCCAGGGACCACGGGTCCCCAGTGGGGCTAATGGAGCAGAGAAGAGAATATCAATTAAAAGGTTATAAATATTTAAGAGCAGAAATATTCAATAATATAAGGGTGGGGGGTCCAGGGGACTCTTCAACTCACAAGATGAAAGTTGTGGCATGATAAATGTCACAAGGCAGAGACAAGAGTGTGTATGATGGATGCTTTTGGACTCGGACTGATATTGCTAGGCTCTAAAGGTGTCAATCACTATTCATAATACCACATTTTAGTAGTGTAGTATAAATGTCTTTTAGTACCATACCGACTGAAACCTCTCCTTTAAAGTCCTGCAGTTGGATCCACATTATATTCCCCTCAGTTTCAAAATTTTTACACTAGACTATGATCATTTTAGTTCGAGTTGACCTTATCATAATATAGATCAGCGGTCAATGTTGTATCTCTCTTGTGCTCACTACCTTCTGTACCAGTAGCGACACGCTCATTAGCTAAATTAGCAAGGGCGTTTGGCATGATTTAAAATAATTCTCAATATGTCGTGCCTCCCTCATATTCCACATGTGATTGTCAGCCATTCCATGCATGCTGTTATTGATCTGCTGTCTAGCCTGTAGAGACTGGTAGAAGAGGATGTCCTGATCTGATGGATTACTGTATGAGGCCCAGAGGCTCAGAATCCTAAGTATTGATGTGTTTTTTTAATCCCAGGGTTGGACATGACCTTGCAGTGTCACGCACCAGCCCTCCTTCCCCCTTTCTGATGCTCCCAAACATCCACCCTATGTAGCAGTTTACATTTCTAGCACGCCATCACAGTGGTGCACCGGAGGTCACTCAGCTTGACCGAGAGCAGTGACCCAGCTCGGATTCTGTGAAAGTTACAGCTGAAACGTCACTCTCAGCAATAGAAAACAAGGGGGCAAAAATCCATCCCATACATGCATTACACTTCCTTGGGTTATAAGTTCATATTAACTGCTCTGAATTTTTTTGTAGTCATTTTTATCAATCTGAAATTGTTAGCTAAATTTTAATAATAGTAAAAATGTATCCTGCACTGAGAAATGATTGTTATGCCATAAAAACAGACAGTGCTTAAGCCATCACTTGTTTTCTCTGACAGAACTGAGCTGTAATATTAGGAAAATTAATGATTCATAAAGTCTGTCGGAAAAAAATATCAAAGTCTTAACCTCCTCCACAGGCACCCTGTAAAAAAGACATGAGGTGTTCACATTTCAGCACATATTTTGAATTCTGTGCCTGTGTGTGTGGATGAATCATAAGTCTATATTGTGTGGCTTTTGGCCTCAGTCAGAAGTGTTTCCCCCAGAGCAAGAAAGGCCTGCATCTGTGAGGATTGGGTTGGGATTTTCATTTTCTTGAAACACCTTCTGTTCTGTTCTGCATGGTCCCACTGGGGACCACAGTGCTGATATTTTTAGAGGGCATGTTCCGAGAGCCTCAGTCGCCAAGAGGGAAGGACAATGGAGGGTGTGATGTTACATCAATACTTGGCGCAAGTGGGGGAAAGGAAAAATCCTGGGTGGCCTTGATGAGTTCTGGAACGCCTTTTCCTCAAGGAATTTCACAGTTTAAGAGCACCCTACATAAGGAGGGCTTAAAATGGCTGCCCATGTCTGTGTACACCCAGTATGTATACACCCACACCTGCACACATCAACACCACATAGTCCCTGTCCTCAGGCACTGTTAACTGTGTGCAAGACAAAAAAAATGGGCTTCCTCTTAACGTTCCCCTCTGGACTTTGAGGAAAAGCTAAGGAACACTGTTATCAGTGGAGCTTAAAATGGCTGCCAGTAAAGTGCAAGGGCTCTTCTCCCCTACAAAGCCTTAACAAGCATTGACATGATTGTTCAATTGTTAGTATGGTTTTTTAATTAGTCTTATTGTGAAGTGTAATGGTCACAGCAGGGGATACAGTAAGGAGGCCACAGGCCATATTGATAAAAAGATGCTGCTGCAAGCCATAATTTACTTCACTATGCTTCCGATTGCTGTGAGAAAACATTGTTAGGTTTCATGCGCCGTCTATATTTCTTTGCATCGCATATGAAGCTTCAGATTAGTCTGGTATTTTTAAAGATGACTTCTGGTCCTGATTCAGGGTAGTCAGTCGCCCACCCCTGGCACTGCTGCAGCACAAAGCCAACAAGAGACAAAACTGCAGATGGATTGAAGAATATTGATGTGCGCGACCCGCGGCTGCCTGCGAGCAAGGCTGAATAATTTAGGGAAGTGTGTCGTGCGACAGCCTAACACACACAAATCTCAGTTTTGTGTGTCTTACTGTGTGCTATACGCCATACATTCCCACTCCTGGCCTAGATGTCTGGATAATATGGCAAGGTCTGTCTCCTTTGATACATTCTGACTGAAGATTCAGCACTCATTGGTGGAATTTCATATTTCTTTGGTCCAGCCAAAACTGCAATCCTGGATTTATTAACTACACATATTCCCATCTGTCTAGTTTCATATACTGAAGTTTTGCTTGGGTGAAGCAGGGCAAACACACGTAAAACCATTTCTAATAACAGAGGCGTGTGATTGTGTGAATGTGTGTGTTAGATCTGTGAGTGAGAGCATTGTGCCACCTTGTCTGTGTGTGTGCTTGTATATCTCTCACCCTCACCTGCCCAACAGTTCTGTTATGGCATGAGTGGTTGAGTTACAGAGGTCCAAATTGAACCTGCATTTTTATTACAGCTTTTATTATTGTTTTTATTAAATCCAGAGTCTAGAAATCCATTTTATTGTCACCCAGAGGAAGCTGTAGTACCTCACTGTGTGGGTCACCCCTCTGACTATGTGGTGCTGTCATTTCCTGTGGCTTGGCAGATCCAGAGTGCGCCCTCGAGAGGGCAGCGGAGGATGGTGAGCCTGGGCGTCTGAGGAAGAGGCTGCTCTCTCCAGAGGAAGGAGAGGAGGGAGAGGAAGAGGACGAGGAGCCTGCTCTGCACAGCTGCGACAGCTGCCGGCAGGTGTTCGAGTCACTGAGCGATCTCACCGAACACAAGATTAATCAATGCCAGCTGACAGGTAAACAACGTTCAGCCCACCGAGCCTCCCCTCCACTCTGCCACTCAGCTCTTCTCCCACTCCCACTCTCACTCTATGCTTTCACTAGAGAATATGCCACACTGTGTGTTAGTACACTTCGCTAAGGGGAGCACAACACCAGACTACCAGTTTCCTTGGTTGATATCCAATAACACAGACACACATAAGCCCAACACACTTAGCATATTGGTGATATGTGTTGTACATCAACATCTAAAAACGAGACACACAAATAGGCCTCCATGTGTCCTTATAAAAGATCACTGTAGGCTACAGTATGCGTATTTATAGAATCTACATAGTGTCCTTGCTTGTTTCAGTGCAACATTTTATACAGCTCTCGACTAATTCCAACATTTCACTAGAGTGTAACTTAGAGCTGTGTGGTCCCTCAGTAACCAGACCACCAACTGGAAACAGATCCTTGCTCCAGGAAAGTCCCTCAGCTCGGCCCAATGCTAGCTAGCAGCAGTAGTAATACCTAGTGGGACTAAAAGAGAAGGATGCCATTGGCAGACTGTGTCATTGACCTGTTGATGGATGAATAGCGCTATAAATACCCTGACAAGGTGGCAGACAGAACTAATGATGTGAACTGAAGGTTTCCATGTGCTTCTCCTGGACTTGCTGCCCTCCTTTACACGTCCTGATGGGCCTGCATTGAGAAACACATTCCGACACACATTTCCCAATGTTTGGGCATAGCCCTTGTCTCTTCTCCAATCTTGTATAATACACAAGCAGGCTAAAATTCTACATTTCCGTTTGATATGTAGAAGATAGAGTTCTTAATTTAAAAGTACATCCAGAGCATCAGTCATGAGAAAGCTGGTGTAGTTTCTATTCTGTTTACATTCAAGGACTGTTTGATTTCATATTTTGCAACCCACAACCAGCAAACCGCAAATTATAGGGTAGCTATCCCATGAGTTTTACAAAGATTTTCCATTAACAATGAGACAGTCTTTCAAAGCAGATCATTTGTTTGCTTCATATGTATACTGTATTGCCCTGTACAGAAGTATGCACATTATTTCATGCCTTCATTGAAGTTAATTTAAACAGCAGTACATGCACGTTCATAGGTTCATAGTGGTCTTTTTAAAATCAGATGGGCTTGTTTATATGTATGTGTGACTCAAGTGTGCTCATGTGTGTGCATATTTAAAGAAGCGATGCTCGGTCAACTAAAGGTGTGAAAATCAATGTACTATTCCCTTTCACATTACTGTCATCCAACAAAAGCAATCACTGGTTTGAGCAAAACTAAGTGCGAACCCTCGTCAACCTTTTCCCCTCCACTCAATGTAACACCCATTTCGATCAAGCTAACAGATTCATAAATGGTCTGTTTTGGGGAAGCGAAGAAATTAAAACATAAATGACACTATTAAGAAATAATGAGACATGTTCTAACACTGCTTGAATATTTCTAATTGTAATTATAGTTACATTATATTGTGTAGTAGTCAGTTATGTTTTGTATTTTCATTCCAGGGTCGGACCTTTTATGTTACACTCCATTGTAATGTGGTCATGACTGACTCAGCCATATTTTTCCTATAATTAAGCCTGGCTTTCATAAATGTCAATCTTATGGACAAATAACTCTTAATTGCCCAATGATAAAAAAAAAACACAGTTTAAATAAGAGCCCCCGTGGAAACCAAACAAAAGAATCTAATTGCCATTAGGGTATTGTGATTGTGCAGAAACACTCCATTAGTATTCAAACACAGTGGGAGAAAAGAAACTTCTAGATGGCATACTAAATACTTCAAATGTGTCTGTGTCTGACTTTGTGTTTGTGTATTCATCAGAATATGGGTGGAGATTTCCTATGTGGCATTATGTAGACATCCATGACCAATTAATCTGCCTTACATCAAGTCTCTACTCACAGATGGATCCTTTATTAGAACCATTTTCTAATCAACCACCAGCACCTGCTAAACCCTCATTTTTACAATTTCAAATGTTTTATTTTTGGTAAACAAATTGCAGAGCTTGACTGGAACCAATCCACATATGGAGATTTGCTTGCTGTTCCCTGACAGAAATCAGCTCTTTTTCCCCCAGCTGATATCCCATAAGCAAATATAGTATATTACTAGAACCAAACATGCTTCCACCTCACATATTTTGAGGACTGCATTATCATTTTATGTCCATGTAAATACAGTAAAGCACAAATCTACCTATTTGACACAAAACAGACAGATTCTAGCTGCATGTTGACCACACCCGATGGATAGGGGGAAAGAGAAAGATGTTACATGTCACTGCGATCAATGGCCGCCATTGTCTCCCCCAGTCTGGCAGAGGTATAACACCTTTCCATGCACTTAAGCCGTGACCACTGCAGTGCGCTAAGGGAGCGCATGGGTATGGATTGCCTCGTGTCCCCGATGCGATCGGTGCTATTGATCGCACTAATGCTGGACTGCAGAGGAAGGCGAGAGCCTGAGAAATGGAGCGAGGGAGAAGGAGGGAGATGGAGAGAGAAAGAGAGAGCTGCAGGAATGTGTCCCCAGGGAGTCCGTCTTTGGCTGGGGCAGGGCTTCAGGAATGCTCCCCAGGAGATCTCAGTGAAGGCTAGGGCAGGGCTGGAAGAATGCTCCTCTAGAGAGTTAAGAGTGGAGGCTGGCTGGGGCAGGGCTAGAGGAATGTTCCCCCAGAGCACCCCTTTAACTCTGGGGCAGAAGTGGAGGGGCTCCGTGGGGGGAGAGAGCTCCCCGTCCTCCCTCTGGCTCCAGGATGGCTGCGGATCAGGTTTCCGTGTGGGGATCAGCATCCTGCCGACAGGGCTTTAGGCTGCCCTGGGGAGGAGACAGGAGGCTGGAGGCACTGCTATTCCATAGGCCTTTCCAAAAACACTTCACAAATGCTTTGTCTCACTGTCTCACTGTATTGTCTGTACACTCTTGGATTGTTACTGATCCTCCACATGGAAAGAGAAACAGAGTGTTTGTAGTTTGACTTTTGCTCTCTGTTGGCACAAGACATGGTCACATGTTAGATATGAGACTGCAATGGTCGGCAAGACAACATGCCTTCAGACCAGTTCACCAAAGAAACACATTCTCCACAGCTCATTTCTACTTGTGTTTACTAGGTAGCCCACCCTGTAAATAAAAATAACACCTCTAGCCCAGAGTTTAATTCAAAAGATTGCATTTTCACAAAGCCTCTCACCATCAGTTCTCCAATTCCATGTC
This sequence comes from Pseudamia nigra, assembly GCA_029823295.1. Lineage (NCBI taxonomy): Eukaryota > Metazoa > Chordata > Actinopteri > Kurtiformes > Apogonidae > Pseudamia > Pseudamia nigra. Next base: position 22,607 of record JAQQAE010000642.1, read on the forward strand.
TCTGAAGATATTTGAATAGCCTAGTGCACACATGGGCTGTCAGCCTGGTGGCCATTCTTTCATTACGGGTCCAGCTCCCTTGAGCAACACCTTTTCTTGTGTCCTTCACTAGAGGAGGGGCATGGCTGCTCCCCCAAGAGATATCTGTGCCCTGCTATTTTAACCCTCTGTGAGATGACCTTTTTAATAAGTGTCTTACTCTGTTTTCCTGCCGGCCACTGTGCGAGCAAACAGAGCATGTCTTCTGCTTCCCTCAGATAAAGGAATCAATCAGAGAGGGTGCAACAGAGAAAGAGAGGGAGAGATAACTGGGCCATATATGGATTTATATTATGTAGATTTCCCCTTTCTTCTTCCCTGTAGACAGTGCAAAATGCACTCAGCTTCAATAAAATACATTTCAGATTTATGAGAAAAATACAAATGAAATACTGATACTCAAACAATAAGATCTCCCCACAATGCAGATGATGTTAATATGATATAAATGGTTTAGACAATTGTTTAATATAAAGTCTCTGTTTATGAGGGGGAACAGACAAATTTTTTTAAATCCAGTGATATATGTTTTCGTTCCTTCTTTTCCAGCCACGCCATGTTTGAAGTATTTGAATTAATTTACATCAAGTCTTTGGTTAAGAAGCATGGAAACATTCAGTAATACCCTCAACTATGAACAGGCTCCTGGCAGTCCATGTTTTCTACTAACAGTTTCCAACAGGCTCCTATTGGTTGCACTGCTTTTTTTCTTTTTCAACTAACTTTATGTATCGATCCAACAGCTGCTTTGTGGCTGCCAAGAAGCATGTGCCCAACTGCAAAGACTTTATTTGCTTCAAAACAGCTCACATAAGAGGAAAGCGACATGAGCAAGACCTGATTAGCCGAACTCTGAGCCACTGCCGTTCATCAGAAATTCTGCTGTGTTTTTGCTGAGCGTCTTGCGACATCCTGGTACAAAGAGCAGCACACTGATTACAAGGCTTTGAAAAGAGGAGAGGCGGTCAGGGGAGAATAGCTACTTCTGGCACAACGCAGCCACTGAAAAGAGACCTCATGCTAGAGTGAGCTCTCAGAATTGGCCTTGAGTCTTTCCTGTGTGCATGTGCGTGTGGAGGGCATGTGTCTACGTAAAAGGAATAGGTAGAGAGTGAAAGGGAGTATTAAAGGAGACGCTTGACTCGACAGAGTAGCATCTCTGTGTGTTTCCCTTTCTGTGCAACTGTGCTAGTAACGTTAACAGGAGTGTCATTAGGAATTCAAAGCATATGCCCTCGTGAGGACGCACTCTTTCTCTCTCCCCTATGCTTCACACCGCACGCATTATGCACTGTATAAAGTATTTATTGGTCTTTGTCAGACGGGGACTGCATTTTCTACACCAAAAAAAAAAAAAATCAAAAAAGAATAGAAAATCCTGGTGTTTTATTTCTGTGTTTGTGTGTTTAAGGTAGAAATGACAATGGCCAGCACTGCAACACATCCCCCTCCATCTGACACACTTCATCTGTCATGTATTTACTTGCTCAATCAGTCATCCACTTAGGCATGCAAACAGACACATATTAGTACACACACGTATGCTTCCTCGGAGCACCTGCATGCTTGCACTTTGCATTTTAGACAACACATAATGTATCACCCAAGAGGCTAAATACACGCTGTGACTTCATCCAGTTGACCTCTTTCTTAAGGAGGTAGCCACCAGAACAAGGATGATATGGACAAAACCAAAATAATCTGAAGTAATAATTGAAAACACTATCATCGACAGTGTTGTTATTTCTCCGTTTTCTACTGTTTGCAGTAACCATGAAAACTGCTGACTTCAATTGCATGTGTCAAAGACCTGGTCAAGGAGTGCTTGTCTTGGTTTCTCTTGTACTTCTTCATCTCTCCTGGCCCTGGCTCAGCCTGCTCTTTGTTCACTCTCTTTCTCAGCCTGCAAGTCTTTTTCGGCGGCACAAGCAGAAGAATGGCACATTAAATCTTAATAGGACTGCGTCTGGCCGTGTTGAATTGCAGAGCGTGTTAAGCCGGCGCTTTCCTCCCCCTTGGCACACGCTCGTGGAAGTGGAAAACAATTGAATAAAAGAAACCGCTCCCTCCCTCTGTAACACAAGTGACTTCGGTTGCTCTCATGAAGCTATGAGACTGAACTGACTCCTTCTCACAAATGGCTTAAGACATTACTGACACTCTAACATAAATGGCATTAGTTTTTTTTTTCAAAATGTGCAGAGACATACTGAAAGGTAGGCCCAGGGTTTATCTCACCTACCACAGTTAAGACACTGCATATTTCCATTTTACTGGCAGAATTTCTTGAAAATAGCCTGTTGATAAGTTAGATAAAAAGTAGTAGAGGGTGAAAATAATATGCCAAGAGGAGAATATACGGAAACATTGGAGGGACACACCTAAGGGGGAACTTTACAATTAAAAAGGGGACAGGTAAGAATAGACAATGACACGAAGACACGAAGACAGAATTGAGGTAGGGGTGCGCCAATCTTAGCAGCAGTAGCAATGTGAGTCCATGCCTGCTTTGTAAGGCAGTCAGAGGTAGTAATTAGCCGGTGATGAGTTGACTGGTTGTGTGTCCAGTGCACGGCACTGCTGGGTGGGGCTGTGGGAGGTAGATAAGGCCAGCAGTGGGCTTATCTCTGAGAAGGACAGGCACCAGGCCTGCCAGGCAAATCCACCCACAGACCATCCGCATTTTATTAACAACATCATTAATGCCAGACAGGTTATGTGCGGTGGCTCGGAAGAGAGACAGAAAAAAGTAAAAAACAAATAAAGTCTCAATTCCTGCTTGGCTGGCCAGTCTAAAGTGCATAGGCACCAGTTGACGTGTTTTGAAAGCAAGGAGCTTGTGGAGATGTTTACCAGGTAGGCAGGCAACAGAAGGGCACGGAGAGTGAGCTTGGATCTTACCTCTGGGTTTTGCTCACTCTCCTCTGGGTCCCCAGAATTCAAATGATTTTCTTTTTTCTCTTGCAAACGTGGGACTGCTCACCAGAATAATGATGAAGCAGATACAGAGAAACATAACTAGGTACAAAGAAAAAGCAAAATGTATATTGAAAACTTTATGAACATTTGGAATTTAATTTAGTAAATTATGCTTTATGTCTTTTCTTCCCACTCTTTTACACATGCATGCATGGTTGACTATGTATTTCTACCTTTGCTGGTTTTTGAAAAATAATGTTACTTGTAAACTAAATGCTACATGTCAGGACAAATGAGTGTGAATTATCAGCTTTTTATTTAAATAAGCAATTGTGTAAAGTGTGTAATGCGAACAAAAACTTTTAATACCCTGTATTAACATATCAAATGCCAAAGAGCTGTTTAGTTCTACGATAATTTGAACCAGGAATCAACAAGATGTATTTTGGATCATCTACATGCATCTGAATCACATTAATAGTCCCTAATGAAAAGGTTGTAGGATTTTGTTTAAGTCTGTGTGGAAATGTACTGCACATTGATCCCCATAGGGCTTTTTCCTTAGATGGCTTGTGCCAAACTTGCCAGTAATGGGAGGAAAGGAAGGAGGGAGATGGAGGGCGGTGGAAAGAGTGACCAGTCCGACAGGTTTATGTCTCCCTGCAGGCTGAGCTTGGTGGAGTGGACCCACAGGAAGGAGCAGAGCCAGCTGTGACGGCATCCTGCTAGTCACAGTGGTTTAGAAACTTTGGGGCTACACTATCATGGACTCAATATTTCCCCCCTCTTCTCTACCCCTCCCAGGGGTTGTTTTTGTTGGCCAGGGGGTAGTGTTTGGGTGGGGCCTGCTATGGGGTCTGTGGAACAGCCACTCATATACTTCAGGATATGGGGAGTTCAGCCACCCACAAGGACAGGGATTCTCAAATATCACACATTTGTTCCTTAGTGCTAATTGCCATTTTTGGACCGAAGGAGGGTTCATAAATTTAGTTTTATGGGCAGGATGGGTGTCGTTTAAGGTCTCTAAGGCCACCAGCTGGACTACTCTTTGCAGAGGGAACAGTGTGTGTCGGTACAAAATGTAATGGGTGTTGGTACAGTAAAGTCATGCTTTCAGGTAATACAGAGATGTTCTCTTAATGTTAAGAGCAGTGGACAGTGGGGGTCCCAGCACCACTGAGAATGTAAAGGTCATTTAAGCTATTCCACCTACAACCTGCATGGCTGATCGATTATCCTGGAGGAGTCAATCGATTTGATCAGAGAACCTCTCCTAAGAGAAGGCCTCCCAGTGAGTGCTTAGGATTCTGTGGAAGGCAGCAGAGTGTGCCAGCTTGGTACATGTCTCTGCGATAAACTAAAACATTAAAATCTCTGATTAAATAGTAGCTTGCCACCTGTGGTAGCCATTCTCTCAATAAGCCACTGATTTAAAACATTGAAGAACATCTACAGTTACTATCGCTGTCATTTTATCAGACTCATTCTATATGCAATGCATGTACACTAAAATCAGATCAACAAAATCCATCAGGGCTGACTGACAGCCAAGAGAGATTCAGTTGTAGTAAACAGAGTGGTAATCTTTATATTAGGACATTATGTTCCCCCAGTCAAAGCATGATGCATCTTTCTCATCATGAACTTGGTTTGTAGAACATACCCCACAAACAAAGTCAACAGACAAAACCATCGTGTGATTGGATTTTAATCCAATTGCATTATTATTCAGGCCTCCCATTGGCCATTCATTACTCTCACATGGAGCCTGTGTGGGTTGTTATCACCCAATCAGGCTCAAGACTCTATTCTGGAGAGCATGCTTTCGTTTGCATCCTTTAAACCCTGTGAGCCTTCCCTCTCTTCGGGCCCGCCAACGGAATACCTAATTCCAAAGTAAACTGATTGCTCTCTCCAACAAGATTACGCTGTGATGATGTTAGCCAAATGAGACTGCTATTCGGATGCAACCAGGGCAGGCAAGTATACTTACCGCAAGATGACTGATCAGCATGTTAAGAGAAACGAGGTTGGGAGAAAAAGAAGGAGAAACGAGGGATAGAAATCGAAAGAGTGTGAGAGAGTTGTGCGCGTGGGGGTAAGCAGAAATGTAATTTGCTTCTCACCTCAGGCGACTGGGCTCTGAGGCCAGTAAATATGCAAACAAGCTGAGCCTGGCCATCAATATGAAGACCCTAGATGATTACTAATCTCCACTGCAGAAGTAGATTGAGGTCTGTTCAGCAGCACCATGCAACATCAAGAAAGAAACAGAGGTTAGGGTCCAGGCTGCATCTCCATATTTGTTGCCCAGCATTACACCCAACTCAGTTATGGGTATATCTGACCTTCAGTCTAAGATGTAATACAGTCATGAGGTATATGAATCAGAAAATCTAGCAGCTGTAAGAGAAAAGTCTCTTCAACCTAGGTAAACATTTTGAAAGGATATCATCAGTCATGAATTAATTTAGCAAACTATACCCATAACTTCGCAGTAACTTTGGTCCTTGTTCTCACCTCTCTCCAGTTTTTTCATCATGGAAAACTCCTTGTCTGATATGAGCTCTTAGACGTGAGGCACAGGAGTTTACCAGCCTATTGTCATTCCCCATCCGTAATCCGGGATAAAAAAACCTATGGGACATGGACCAGGCTGGAGTCATTAGGTGTGTGCGTGGCTTACCCAGACAGCCAGATAAACCAGATGCCTCAGGATGGCCAGGGGTCATCTCTCTGTGAGAACACGTTGTTGATGTCCTTGTTTCTCTCTACCTCTTCTTTGCCCTCACTTCTTTTCTCACCACTCTTCATCATTCCTTCCCTCTCCCTCTCTCATTCTCTCTCTCTCTTTCCCTTGATTGCGTTGCACAGTCATCACAAACACAGAGGTCCGTGTTGGAGCTTAGCAGTCGAAGAACCTGTCAGCTGAAGGGGAGGAAAGACAGACAGGGGAGTTGTCTGTGGCCCTAGGTTGAATGCCTGAGGGTGTACTACGTGTGGAGGGTAGTTAGTGCAGAAGGATGCACCACAGTCTGCAGGTGAATCCTCTCATTTTGGGAGACTTAATGCATTTGAATCATCACCTCTAGGGAGGAGTATTACGACTTTCTGTTGCAGAAGGAACCTTGATATAAAATGCAGCAAAAGTTGTGTTTTTTTTTAATTATTATTTGTAAATACAGCAGGAGGGCCATGTTAGAGGAATATGTATTCTATGAACGCCTTACCAGCCTTAAACATAATTGACGATTCCTTGTATTTTAGAGTGTGTTTCCAGCATTGAGCTTTACCCTCTGCAGCGAGTGCACAAGGCTTGAGGATGTTTACCTGGCATGGTGCCTGTTGTATCTGCCCTCCTGTTGAGGAAAAGCAGGTCAGGCTATAGCTTTGTGTTTGTTTGTTTGTTTGTTAGTGTGTATAAGCTTTTTTTTTGGTGGTTTGTATGAGTTTGTGAACCCGTATGTGCTGTGTAATATACAATATATATTTTTGCCCATATATGTGAGGAGGAAGGGGAGATTTTTAGGATCGACACAGTGAGAGAGAACAGGGCATTTAGACAGAAAAAGGGCAAAATATTTCCAATGTAGGCTTTATTTTTCAGGTGGGATAGGTAGGTGTGCAAGCATCAGGTGACAGGAAACTGGACACTCACTTCAACTGAACTATCCATCTGCTCAGTCATCAATCTTCTCTGTTCATTTACTCATCCAGCCAGTTATCCATCCTCGCCTGTGGCCAAAGGGTTGTGTCTCTTTGTGGCCCTGATAATCTTGACCAATTTCCTCTGCAATTTATTTCCCAGCCAACCACCCACTTGGTGAAGTAGCATCAGGCTTCTCAAGGTAGAGCCACTCATCCCAGCAAGCACCTTCCTCCCCAATCACATCCTTTTTTTTCTTTCTGAAGACTCAGATTGTTTGTCTTTTGTGTTTTGGTGTAAATCAGCCAGTAGTGATGAGATACAATCTTTTCTGTTCCTCTCTTATAATCTCTAATACCTTTCATTGGTTGCTTTTTGCCACTAATGTACCAGCCTCTTCCCAGCTTTGTTTTCTGTTATCATCATCCATTTTTATCCGTAGCTCTCTGTTTTGCCTCACTTCTTTTTTCCTTTCTTGCTCCCTCCCTCCCTTCCTCCCTCCCTCCATCCTGTCATGGCTCCTCAGTATTCTGCTGCTGTCTTGTGTGGAGTGATTTTGCCCAGACACGTCTGGCTCTGGGTAAAGTGCGGTCCCCAGAGAGCGAGCTCCGCAGCCCCCAGGTCGCCGGCACCATGAATACATTATGATCCCCATTTCCATCCTGTTGCCACGGCAGCACTTTTGGAGCCGCAGGGCGATTAAGACGTGTGCTGTCGATACCCTGATAGGTGCAGAAGTTGGATCTAGAAGCCGGCCTTTGATCAGATTCTGTCTTCCCACCTGCTATTGGTGGCGTCAGTGCAGGAAGACAAAGAAGAGGTCTTGTGGGCTTTTTATTGGTTTGACAAGCTCACCTGCTGTATATAAGTATAGTCTGCATCAAACCTCAAGCTCTTTTTCCCACCTCTCTTCTTTATCTCCATCTTTTCTGCCTGAAACCATTTCCTTCCCTTCTCCCCACTTCCATTGCTCCTCCCCATCACCGCAGTTCAGCTAAGGCAGCATTATATGCAGTCTCTCTGCTCTCTGATATTCTGCTTTCCTCACAAAGGAAGCAACTCCCTTACCTTTTATTGTTTCCTTTTTTTCTTTGGGGGATGATGTATAAAACATGGTGCCTCAGGTAGAGGATGTTGGGTAGGAAGCCATGTCCCCCTAAATGGCCAGCCGTGTGCATGCGCCTAACACTTCACTGAGCAATCTGTCAACATGTCAGCAACACATGTTTTGTAAAAAGCCTCTGGTGGGAGCCAGGGGAAAAAAGGCACTCCTGCCAGACCAGAGAGGAAATGCTTTTTTCTCCTCTATGCAGTGGATTTTCTATTGCTGGTGCTCAGTCCCACGGGCCCACCACCACCACCCTCCCCTCTTCCACACATACACCCGTTGTCTGCACTTCAGAAATTTGAACTGGGGACCCTCGAGGGGGTTTACTGGGAGGGTGGGGGTAGGCTAGAAGGGAGGGGCTCTCTCTTTTTCAGAGCGTATGAAATTGTGAAGGTATATTGTGGCAGGTCCCCAAGCGGTCTTTTCTAATACCTGAGTTTCTGGCGAAGCTGGAAATTACCAGCGGCTCCCCCGAGGGACGGCTTTATCCACACCAGGAAGGGGAGCAGAACTCAGTGGGGAGGTTACTTAATGCATGGCTGAAATAAAAGAATTTCTGAGAGACAG
>JAQQAE010000643.1:0-30877 GCA_029823295.1 Pseudamia nigra
GTCTAATGTTTATCAGTACATTACAGAAAATAATGAACTTTATCACAATATGCTAATTTTTTGAGAAGGACCTGTAACTTTGTTTGGCAATGCTTGGTGAGGTTTTACCATGTCAGTAAGCTAGTGGCTAGTATTAGCTTCCCATGAGACCCCTGACATGCTGCAGTCCAGTAGCTCTGCCGCCACTTGTTCAAATATGTTTACATTCTGTTTCTAGGTCCAAAATGTCATCCAGGGAGTGACAACCTGATTGGCTTCAAAACGGCTTTTCAGAAACTAATGAGTGACATCACGGTCACTTTGTCCACTAATAAATAAAGTCTATGGTTTTGGTTGATTTAAATCCAGTGCAGTGCAGGACTTGGTCCCTCTGACCTTACAGACGTAACACATGTACAGTAACACATGATGCATGCTCTCATCTCATTTATAAGCTAAAATGTGAATGTGATGCCATTGCCTTTATCATCCAAGGTGTGTATTTACCACAGAAACACTGCGCTGATGTGCAGAGAAACACCTGAAACATTACAATCTCTAGCACTTTGTTAGCAATTTTGTGCCTGCATAATATTTGTGTTAAATCTTTACTGAATAGGTTGCAAAGGACTGGGAGCAGACTGTCCACATTAAAACAGCGCTAACCCTGACACAGTTAACAAGTATAGTCCATTCTCTGTGGATCATAATTTTTCAGCAAAGTTGATCAAGGCTGAGCTGGACATTGTGTCTGAGTTTTTTTTACTCCTTCCCTGAAGACCAGTTTGTTAATGAAATGATCCTACAAGGAACCTGTTCTTCCCATTCTCAAATTATCACTGCATGTACTCCTGATAATGATGAATACTGGAATTATAGCTGAATAATATCTTCCCCCCTTTGAATGTAGTCTCCTCTTGAAAGTCGTCAGATGCAGCTGCTAAGGGACAAAAGGTCTGTACATCTGTAGCCATGTTGAATTAACAGCATCCAGCGCTGATAGGCAGAGGGTGACGTCTTGTTTTCTTCTATGAAGCGGAAGAGATGAAGTGCACGGAATCAGGAAAGGATACATAGTGAAATCAGACAGTGAATGTGGGTGTCTATGTCACACTTTCTAATCATCTGTGGTCACAACACAGCCCTGGAGGTTTTAAACTAATGTTTAAATGCATGACTTCAGTGTAATTTGAAAAGGAAAAATAAATACATGGTAAAGAAGTGACACTGGAGTGGAGATTTAAAATGATAAAACAAGTTGAAAAGCATTTTTAAAAAGTAAAAGGATGTGCCCTCAAAAATTGGATTTATTTATTTTGTGTCTTCTGTGTTTCAACACCTGTCCTACTTTATGTTGATTGTGTTTCTTAGCAATCTACTAAGACTGACTGCAATTTAGTTTGATCACAGCAGTTATCTGGCTCAGAGCAAAGAATAAAACATGAAGAACCTTTTAAAAAGTAGGTTCACAGGCAAAAGGTAGTAATTAAAAGTCTCTGGAAGTTTGCTGTATATTTTCATCTCAGTAGTATACCTAAGGATGGCTGTCAGTCATGACTAAAAAGTAAAACTGTCAGTTTTCTGCTGCATACATCAGTGAGCGGGATACTTTGCAAACAGTGCGAGGCACAGAGGTCTCATTCCCTGTGGGACCACTCATGCAAAGAAAAAAAGTGCATTAATTCTTGGTACTGTCAGCTCTCAAGGGGGAAACACACCACATATGTTAAATAAAGGCACATTTTGGAGCAGTATAATGCATACGTAAATAAGCAGATGTGTGCCTAAAATACAAGCAGCCCATGCAGAATGTGGTCAGATTTTTTTTATATCAGTCTTTTCCATTCAGTATTATTGTGATTTGCTATGTTGAACCCTAGATATTTTTTACTCCATGTTGTATCTTCCCTCAAGCAACAGTCAAGCGATCCCTTTCCTATTTCTACGACTTGCTGATCATTGCCTTAATCTGCTCTGCTGTGGTGTACATACTGCTTTGACTACATCTGTATGTCATCATTTAATATCCATTACATTTCTTAATAATAAGGCATTGGCGCTTTCTTTTCCCGTTTTGTTTCTGCTGGGCAGAAAATTGGTGAAGTTGGGAGAACTGTATTCATCAGTGTGGAAACTTTTTCTCAACAGGGTATCGCATCTCAGTAAATCCCAGAAGTTAATGACCGCTGTGCCACAGAGGGTTGCTCTGTTTTTCACCAGATGCTAGATTTTTGGAATTCCCCAGATTCTAATGTGCACCAGAACAGCAGTTTTCCAACTCGAGTCCCAGGCAGCATGTAGCATCTCATTAGCTCCGGTCACTGATCGAGTGTGACAGACACGAAACCTGACACATGGTGTAGACCGCCGCTATACATTTCATCTTGTTTCCCATAATGTTTTAGAAAAATGCATCTGCAGGTGTAATTATTTTTTCTTCATTGCCCCTTGCCTCAGATATTTTCATATGTCATTATTCTTTTAAGTTCTTTCTGTATCATCAACTTTTTTAGTTTTTTGACAGAGATGAATTAGTTGCAGGGTCCCTGTTGAGGTAAAATGCAGTGAAGCTGAAAGTTGACGACGTTTTCCTCCTGTTAGATGCTAAATTGTAATTAAACCAAAAAAGTCAAGTATCTTAAAATGACAATATTTTGTAAAAAGAAACATAAATTGGTAAATGACTTACATCTGCTTAATTCAATGCAATATTTGCCAAAACTACGTTTAAAACATTTAACACATAAGTAAATGTTACATGTATTTATTAACTATGGGTAAATTTACTTTTTAGGACTTCTCAAACTATTAACTAATCAATTTAAACATGTCTTAAATGTAACCTTGTCCCTAACTCTCAACACCTGATATGAATGGAATAAGGTTCAAAGTATCCTCTGATCTGAAGGAAGAATGTTTTCAGAATTTTTCCAAAGAGGATTCGAGAGTTAAGTCTAACAGTGGCACAAATGCATCGCTTGGGGTTAAGACCAGTTGACTAGAACCTGCGTGTAGCGGGAGTGTTACTCTAAGAGCATGTGCAGTTTGAGTAACTTATCACACTTAATACATACGTTGTGTCCACTACTTTTATATTACCTCTGTACACACCTTCCATACAGTATAATTCCCTACAAACATAGTATTCACTATCTGTACTTTCAAAGGGCTGGTCCATGGCACCACCAAAATATGGAAAAAAAGACCAAGTGAAACTACTGCAGCAGGATTAACCTGACAGCTTGCATACACAAAAGAAAACACATACACTGGTCAGAAATACACAGAAAAATGGGTACACACACAAAAGTGGGCTAAAACACTGTAGCCAACTGGCCCTTGAGCGCCACAGCAAATGGACCACAAAGTAGGCTCTACTTTATCTGCTCTTTCCCTTTGCCTTCACCCCCAGAGCACTGACAGCTGCTTCCTAACGAAGCCCACTCTCTTCCAAGCAGACCCTGTGATAATGAGGCTCTGCCCAGAACTACAGGCAACCAGGGAGCAATGTCAACAGCTTGGAGCTGACCTCCTGAACAGGCTTGCTTCCCCTCGTTCACCCAGAGAGCAAAAGCTGCACCTCATTGTTTGGGTGGAGAGTGGATCCTTGCCTCAGGGAATTGCCCATGTCCAAGCCCTAACACTGAACTGAAACAGTGTAAAGGATTCGCGTGCATACATATGTGCGTATTCATGAATGTGCACACACCAGCAAAAGTGCCCATGTAGTCCAGCAGACAAACGCATAAACACACTGTAGAAGAGAATTACAAGTGATATACCCATGTCACAGAAAAGAAGATTCTAACAAGGGTAAATCTCAGTTTTACTACAAATTTAAACATACTGGAGAATCAGCAGACCTCACCTGCATAAAATTTGGTATCAACAATGAATAAATCAAACCATTGTTGGCTAAAGGTAGACAACCAGAGGCAAGAAAATCTTCATGGAGTAAAACTCTTTGCATTGTTTATACACACATGGAGTGATGGGCAGTCATGCATGAATCCTGATTCTGCTGCACAAGTCCCTGCAGATGGATTTTGTTAATGACACTCAGGACAGTGATTTTATTATTCGAACAATTCAACGTACGCAAACAGTTCTTCTAATAAAAATTGTAAAGCAAATTTGATTCGGTCCATAACTGTAGCACTGTAAATGAATAATATTCTGACAGTCATGAGCTGTTAAGCAGGATGGACAAAACAGCAACACACACACAAAAAACTTTGACTATGCATCGTGTGTGACATATTGTAAATACATCTCTTTAATGCATCCCTTGGTGGAGAGAGCTTTTAAGAGACCAGTCTGTTTGCTTTAGTAGTTACACAAACCCAACATTAATCACACTGGATAAGCTCCACAATCGACAACAGGCATCCTCTGTAATGAATAAGTCAACTAATCTGTGCCAGCTTACAGACTGTGAACTAGAATAAGAGCAGCCGAGGGATAACCACACAGAAAATGGAGTAAATAAGGATTTTCAGCCCAGCAGTGAGTCTAGTGAAATGAAAGTCCCCCCAGACTCTGTGCTACTTTTATGGAATTAATTGACTAATTCAGTGAAGAAAACAAAATAATTTATGGAAAAGTTAGGAATACCATGTTGTGGTAAATTCTGGTGACATTTGGCATCTGGCCATTGTGTAAAAATATCAATAGTTTTGTCAGTTAACACAGCACAAGCAAATTACTGTCTTAGCTTTCTCTGCATTCCTGTAGGCTCTGGGTTTGGGACTTTTGAGTCACAGAGTTTATAACAAGCTTCGCCAAAGAGAATCAGAGGTTCATTTTGAAAGTCTAAAGCCCAAAGTCAATAGTCTAAAGTTTGTGTCCATTGGGGGCATGGCCAGGTCAGGTTTGGTTTCATGCCAGGGTGAATTATCAGTGGGAGTGTTTTAAGGTAATATACAATAAACCAATCAGAGTTCTGTATTCCATTCCCTTTAATACTTATCAGCACGATGGCATTCTGTCTCCGCCATCATTAAATAAGACATCCAGGTTCAATGTACTCATCCTTGCCCAACTGTCAGTTTTTGACCCACGAGGCACTCCGTTTGACTGTGTGAAATAAGAGTAAATATAACTAAATGCAAAGTCAAATAACTGAGTGAGAGAAGCTTATCCAAAATCCTCAGTGCTTGTTCCAACTAAGTACGTACTCACACTAGGGTCATTCAGCCCGAACATGCACCAAATGTGTTGTACGTACATCTGTACATAGGAGATCATGTCACAATTCCATAACAACTGACTTTGAGCCTTATGTTTGAGTCATTTGTGATCACATACAGACTTCTACTGGATTTGCCCACTATGTAATCATGCTGCCTGGATGCAGAGGTAGCAGGAATAGAGGTTTATGTATCATACACTGTATATGTTGGGTCTGAGTGCATGTATTCATATGTGAGCCACCGTGCCAACCGCACAGGGCCAAAAAAACATGCTGCTTAGTTGCACTCACATTACTTTTACCATCTGCCTTCTACCACTATGAGGCGGCTGTGGCCCAGTAGGTAGAGCGGGTCGTCCATGAACTGGAGGGTTAGTGGCTTCATCCTCGGCTTCTCACGTCCACAGGCCTAAGTGTCCTTGAGTAAGTCTGAACCCCACGTTGCTCCCAGTGAGTGTCACTGGTGCATGAATGGGTGAATGGAAAGCAGTGTAAAGCTTTAGTTTTTGAGTAACTGGACAAACCAACCTGAAAACATAACCTATTATATATTACAAAGAGGGTTCTGGGTGAATAAGCAGCCTTAGTGGAGCTATACACCCTGTGAGTGCCTTTTATTTTAATGTAATGTATTGTAATAAAATATAATACAATATACTGTAAAATAATGGACGTAATACACTATAACTTACACAGAATTGTGCTTGATTTGTGGATTAATATCAGCAGATGCCATTTCCACCTGCGTATCCACAGCAAAATGTGTTATTCACACCTGGGACTATGTATGTCTTTATGTTGCATGATATTTGAGTGCTAAGCATTTACCCAGAAAAGCTTTATAATGATGTGAATGGTTCAGTCTTATCCCTTACAATGATTTTTAACCATAATCCTGAGTAGTTTTAGCTCCTAAATCTACTGAATTAGTTTGTTGCTTGCATATAAAACAATCCCCTCTGGAAAAAAAGTGCAGGATTTGTATTTTTAGTTTGGCTTGAGTGTTCTGGTAAAACATGAACAGAGTAGGATAAGACCCATGCTGCAGCCAGATACCAGCAAAGAACTGAGATTTTTGTCTTCAAATTAGAAGCGTTCACAGTGTCCATGTCCACACTAACAGTCAAAAGTTTGGGGCCACCGCAGATTTTTTAATATATATGTCAAACTGGCCATTTTTTCAAGCTAAGAAAAAAAAACAATATGTATATGTAAGGAAGGAATATTTAAATACACAATTCAAATATTAAATTGGCAAATAAGTTTATATCACTATCCTTTTGGTATCAGTGGAAAAACAGTTTAAGTGACAACAACTGACTGTTCTGAGAGAAAGTAAAATTTTAACTGAGATATTTAAGTGTTTGTGAACTGCTTGGAGTGCATTGACAAGCACATACTTTGACTCATTATTGATCAGGATGCCCAGAATTTGTTTAGTGATTAAAGCAAATGGAGGGTATTTTGATTAAGCCAAAGTTTGGGTTTATTTTGATAAAAGTTGGTGTTATTGTTGTTTATTTGATATGATTATTAAATCTTATAAGTACTTATATAAATATATATTTTTTCTTTTTTCTTTGCATGAAAAATCTTTCGTGGCCTCAAACTTTTGACTGGTAGTGTGTATGCAGTCAGCATCGATACAGCTTTCTGAGCGTCAAATTCTGAAATTGCAAGTCTCACCATTAGTCCCTTACTCATCCAGAATGACTTGAGGCAGTCACACATTAGTACACAACACACAGGACAGCTCTCACAGTATAAATGCGCCACAGAAAGAATCCACCTGTAAATGAAAAAATAGGTAGAAGATCATTTTGACTGTTTGCAGACTATTTACTTTTAATTTCCCTGAAAATGCTAATTCTGTATAATTTATTTTGTCTGCCTTGTGCATATACGGGGAATATATCTGCATGTGTTTTTGTCATGAATTCAAAAGTTTTCCAGGATCATTTCCACTCAAAAATGTCTTCCTGAAAATAGAAATAGAAAAGGGCATCAGATTGCCATATTCCACATAATTTTCACCTTTAGTATTTAGGCCAACCTATCTGAACCTCATCACATTCTCTTAAATGGCCCCCTTCTACCTCTTAAGTATGATCACAAGTCCCAGCAGCCACTTCTCTTAGCCTTCTGCAGTGCAGATGGTAACACATAAGAAGATTATAGTGGAAAGTACAACCTTTATGCTTGTAATTCAAAGAATTTAGAAACCACTTGAATTAGTGATAAATCCTTCTGGACTGGCCTGTGAGCAGATGTGACATATTGAATTATTCCTCTTTTACCAGGAAGCTTTGCAGGAATCCTGAAACATATGGTGCCTTATGTCTACACCCATAAACGTTATTGGAGGACAGAAATTCTTAATGGTCTCTGAATGCAGAAATGCCAGCCAAGAGGTGCAGCTTGACTCCTTTTGTGATTCCAGGATGCTGCTATTTATCTCCAATCACTGCAAAAACCTGGCAGCCAACTATGACTGTCTAATTTAATTACTACTGGGGACCTGTCAAGAGCCACAGAGACAGGCTTACTCAACCAGATTATCTGCTCTTTTGACTTCCGCCAGGCTTCATCTTTGAATGTTGGGACTGTCGCTGGTGCATGGGAGACCTCATGGTCTCTTTCCGTCCCTCAAATCAGTTTAGAATATGTCTAAATATGGCACATAATTAAATCTGTGCCACATGGAAGTAGCCCCAGGCCACTTATACCTGAGAGAGCGTAGAGTCTACGAGAGATCTAGGGCATTGTGAATATGACTGGAGCGATGTTGGTCAAACTGAGTAGTATGTCAGACAACATACTACACTGGCCCTACAAGTCAAATTCACACTATCACAGTCACAGATCATTAACATGACAAAGCTCACGCCATCACAGTTCAGCCTGTGAATAAAAAGAAGTCATTTGGGCCTTTGTTTTAAGAGGCTGTTTCACAAGTTCAGCCATAGGGAAAAGTGAATATCACAGATTAGTTGTTACAATATAGAGCTCAAGACTCAGAAGATAAAGATGATGTCTCCATAGGATCAAATGTAAAAAGAACAATGAAGATTAAACTGAATTTATTGACATTTGACAGAAGAGATTAAGCAGTAATATAACAAAAATCAACATCAACAGAATATTAAAATTTAAGTTACAAAATAATTATAAAAATGAACACAATATTTTGGACAATAAGCCAAAAAAAATTTAATACAATTATCACAGAATAATCCACAAAATGGACAATATGACCAATGAAGAACATGAAGAGAAATGAAGAATATATTACAAAGTAATTGATATAATGAAAGAATCGACAAAATGACAAAAGTGAAGATGTAATCAGGACAATGACCAAAAGTAAACATCTAATGAAAACATGATTCACAAAATTAAGTAAATAAACAAACACTTCTGGAAAGTCCACAAACAAAAACAAAAAATAAACAAATGACTGACCTATTAACATTTTCTTACACAAACCATCTCAGGCCCTGGCCATAGGTTTGGGAAAGGAAGCCATATGAAGCTCACGCAGCAGTCAGCAGGCAGTAAAGTCTACTTGAGAAACTACGAAGCCTAACAAGGTGGAAATGCTTTATTCTGATGGTCTAATGCAACTGGAAAATTTTCTGCTACTGCTTGATCTCCAAATGCTGAAATTTCTGGTGTATTGAAATGGGGTAGACAATTATTACACAACCACAGGGTTCACACTTTTCTGCAGCATACAGGCCTTGAGGGCCCTCTCATAATTTGCTCCCCGGTGTCAGTAAAGATAAAATCATTCAGTATCTCACTGCTCGCTCATTGCATTCTTCCTCGGCACCTGTTAACATTACAGAGAAGAAACTGCCTCTGCAACACAGGATTTCCTCTCAAAAAAATGCTGATTTAAATCACACTGAACATCAACCACAGCAAATTCCCTGACAGGTTACATTGTAAAGCCTGACACAATGAGAGAAGGCTGCTCATTTTCAGACTTGATATAATGTGTAGGTATGTTTTGCTCAGCTGTGCATATCTTTCTCAAAGACCTCTTCTTTCTGTCCGCCTTGATGTGGATCTGCTCCAGTGAGAAATAATTACAGCTGTTGACATCAATTTGATACCTTGTGTTTAACTTTTCCTGATGAATGTCATCATGGAATGTGCGGTGTGTACTCATAAAAAGTACTGAGGAAACTGCATGATTTATTATTATATTAGAATGAATCAAAGAGTAGGTGTGTTTCCACCCAGCAAGTTGCAATTGTTAATGAACCAACTTTCATGTGATAATACCCCAAACTATAGCAAAGCATTTAGGAGGAGTTAAAAAACTCCATCAATAAAAGGCAAATCCAAATAAGTGCAATAAAAACAAATTTAGTGAAAAACTCTGCATGTTTGCATGTGTCGACCAATAAGGAAACTCCAACTTTCACCAAATTAATCACAAATTGTGGTAAGGTCATTACATTTTGATGCACTTTGTATCATTAGAGCTTGGTTTCATAGTTTTACAGATATTCCTACATAACACCACAACCGCGAAGGAGCTCGTACGAAATAGTCAACCTATTTAGCCTACATTGCATACAAATGCCACCAATATTTCTCTTCTAAATTGTGTCAAATATTGACACCTGTTTCATTTTGCCATTGCAGTTAATATGCTGCACAGGGCATTTGAGATCATGTTGGATAAATGGATCAATGAGAAGGTGGTGAACTGTGTGATTATGACGGCACAGTGAAACTCTTGACTTTCACCAAGGAGACCAGGATTCAATATCCTGCATCATGCACTTTTTGTTTCACGTTTCGTGTATTTTTTGTTTATGTGAATTGTTACAACCCCAAGGTCATATTGGTAACTTTTTTGTTATTATTATTATTATTATTGTGCAGCTCATCAACTGGTGGAGTGTGTCTGATTGGCTGAGTGTGTGATTGCGAGTACGCAGGTGGTGCTGCGGAAGCCCCTGCTCCTGCCTGCTTCGGCGGGTTAGAGGCCGGCTCCCTCCAGTTCCTGTGGGTCCTCTTCCTCCTGCTTCCAACCACACTGCCAGTTACTGTTTCTCTCACCATGGATGCACATCCAACTCAGTTAAAAGCCTGGATTTGTAGGGGTCGGTGGCATTTTTGTTTGGGGCCAGTTTTCCCCTGTCTTTGGTTAGGAGCTCAGGTTAAATGATTTGCTGCCATGTTCCATTATCTTTTAGTTGAATCAGGGTTAGGGACTTTAGTCTCTTTTGTTTCTTATTTTCTTGCCATGAACTTACCCTGAAGTAAAAAAAATAAAAACAAAACACTTCTAGGCTGCAAAACCTTCCGTGACTGTTGATGCTTGGGGATGAGGGGAATCCATTTTTTACACCAAGCCAGGATGTAACACTACACTTGACCATTTTTCTTTAACCCTTGTCAAGCCTAAATTTACTGACACATTATCAACCAAATGAGAAGTCGCTGTTCTACGTAATGTAAACTGCACACAAGATATGAAAATGGTATTTATATTGCACAGTACCACTGGTACTTGAGTTGAAATGCTACATCTAAAGGGCAAACTTTTAAATAGTACTTCTGATTATGAAGAACCACATCTTAATATTTGCTGAACAATGTAAATTATATAAATCCATACTGCTGTACATTTAGACAGAAAGAGTACTTCCAAGTTAAATATAAAAATGTCATGGTCAGATTTTCTCTAATCTAAATTACACTCTAGTATCAACATTTCTTTAAAGGGCACTGTTTACATTGTTTCACTCTTTGGAATGAACCATATGACATCAAACCCAAGTCATTTCTGATGACAGAAAAAGGCTTTAACATTGACAAGAATGAGTAACTTTAAACCAACCAGACATGAACAGTAATGTCATGCAGAAATGAAACCTCAGTACTGGACAAACCTTCAAACAAGACAACGGTCTCAGTAATGGCAGAGCTGATTTTTTACAGGGTCTGCTTGTCACAGTCCAAGCCCATTTCAATTTCCAGCCAATCACCCATTTTACTAAAAAAATCTAAATTTTCTTTTTTTATTTGCAGCCTCAAACCTTTGTGAATGCACTAGGACTTATCTCCAAAGAGCTACAGCTGTGTTAATATTCAAAATAACAGTTAAAACAGCTTTTTTTAGTAGTAGATATCCCAGAACGTTTCAGATGAAAGTATATTCTTTTTAGAATTCAAAGCTTTTTCTATCAATTTCAAATCTGGGGTGTCTTGTAGAGCTATTGAGAAGGCAAATCAACCCCCCTAAAATTCCAATATCCCTTGCTTATTAATAAGCAAATTCTAAATTTTGATCATGGAAGCTTTTTCTACACTGAATTTGGACTTGGATGAAGTTGGAATAGATACTGACTGTCCGGTAAAGCAAAGCTGCAGGAGGCAAAATTTTCTGCACAGTTTCAGGCAGTGTGGATACAGTACATGTCCCCATCCTGAATGAATAATTTAATCCTCAAAGTGTACTTCAAAAGCTGCTCACCAGGTGGTGAGTCTCCCAACAGCTGCCTCGCAGCCCAGCACACAGTCAAAGATCGAGCGAAATGATTTTCTCCAAATGTTCGACAAAACTGTGTCCGGATGATAACATTGTGTTGGAGTACAATCACACCTGCCAGCAGACATTCCTATCCCCCAGTCTTTTTCAGCCTCTGTTCAAGGGGACAACGGTGAAACAGTGGTTATCCTGATGAAAGGGAAAGCTTAAATTGAAGGGGAAGCTACCCACCTGGAAGATGATTCCACCTCTATTTGGCAAAAAAAAAAGCTGCTTCATGACTTAGAAGAAGATCAGAAGCACATTGTGGAGCTCCAGCCTGATTTTTTCTGATGCTGTCACAGAGGATAAGGATACTTGATACAACTCCAGCAGATGCTGGCACTATTTATCTAGACATCATTTTATAGTTCAAAATGAAAGACACACACAGATGACAGTATATTGCTATTTTTGAATAGAGAGTACTGAGGGAAAAAATATCAGAAAAAAAACAATCCACAATCGAGGTGTCTCGGTTTTGAGACTGGTCATTGTAGGCATCATAGAGACAGGCAGGCCAAACTTTGCAGAATGCTGATGATCTCTTGACATGGCCAAAACTAAAAAGAATAAAAAAAAAACCCTCCAGGAAAGAATAATTTGTATTGAGCAGTGGTATTTGAAAAATAGACCTTTCTTTGTTTTGACACATTGTAGCTCGCACTCAAACTTTAGGCAAGGCAGTACACAGGAAAAACAGCTAAATATAAACCTCATTATACTCCATGCCATTGTAGGTTCATTGACACTTGAGGCATAAAGAAGTGGCATAGGTGCAGAGATGGAGGATGCATCTGAACAAAAAAGTGTCAGATGGAAACATGAATGAATATGACGATATGAACTGCACGTTCTAAATCAAACCATATGCTGTATTCTCACGAGATGACAGTCACAGCCTTTCAGGCCTGTTTTTTCCTCCTTCAGATATGTTTCCTATAATTACATTTTTTATGATAGCTAGTTAGTTTGGTTTTCACATAAATAATCAATATAGATTTGCACATGTGCAGGCTGTGGCTTGCAATAGTTATTTCTAAATGTATCAGTATCTATCTGTTTGACAAAAACAACCCTGTCAGAGGAGTCACCTGGTCAAATGGTGTAAACATTTTCACTGTTTGACTCATGTTACAAGCCAATAGCATCATCATGTAAACACATGGTCTCTATGTGACTTTCAAACATACTTTAAGGTAAATACTATTTTTTTGGATGTACTGTTTGACATGTAAATGTTAACATTAACACACAGACCAGACAGGTAAAACATTACATTGTGTATTTTTGGTTTTCTGCAGCGAGGGACTGCAGGTGTCCTTCACTGTCAACATTTTCTTTCAGGTGGTTTTCAAGTTCATTCCTGACAAACTGGCACTTTGAAGGCTGGCTGCACCACACTGACAGGAAGTTGGCTTCAAAGACAAAATGTCTTCATCATCATGTAGGTAAAATCTGTCTGTTAAAAGTCATTTTTCTTCAATCATACTGAGCTGCTGACTGAGATGACAGTTATTAACAGGTATTTAGTAAACTTGTTCTATTGCTCTACAAATATCTTTTATTGTTACAATACGCTCACCTGCACTTTTTTCTGTTTTGCTTGTTTTTTGCAAAATGTTTTCTTTGCATATTATTTTTGAAAATGTGAAGGAAATATATAAAATTGAATTATTTTTGTGAAGTGTTATTCCACCACCCTGGAAGTTGATTTGACTTGAATTTATTTACTATAAAATTATTTTTCAAAATACATAAGGGAATTAATTAAGAGTTTCAGCTGGTTAAGCTGATGTACTTACCGTATATGATAAAGTAATTCCAAAAGCATTAGGTGGATTTTATTGCTATTATTCCAGCATATTTTTACAATTCCACCAGAATATTTTTTCCCGTCCATCCATCCATCCATCCATCTTCTACCGCGTATCCATGGAGCTGGATGATGTCGCCGGGGAGAGGGAAGTCTGGGATTCCCTGCTCAAGCTGCTGCCCCTGTGACCCGACACCACGGATATTTTTTCCCTTTATTTTCAAATATTCTCTCAAGCAGGATGAAAACTGAAATTTTCTGAAATTTTCAACGTTACATTTTTGACTTGTAAAATAAAGTATGAAGTTAGTGTTACATGGAGTATATATACAACATAAATAACACTGTCCAGCTACATTTTGCACACATGACATTAGGAATTTAGGAGGCTACAGAAATCAATTTGTCCAAAAGCCATGAGAAAGAGTAATGAATGAAATAAAAAGTGAGTAATCGTGATGTGTGGAAACAAATTCATGATGCATTGAGCCATCTTTCATTTACACTGACTTATTAAGCCGAGGTACTGTGGGAGGCAATTGATGGAGCTCCCCTGGACCTCACTACATCTTTCCACTTAACAGGGAGGCAACGAGTGTGCCAAAGCCTGCAGGCTGACAACGCTTACCAAACAAATCATGGAAACACATCCACAGGCAGTCCAGAGCAAATTGTTGAATTAACCCCCAGGCAAGGGTCCCCCCTCAACAATTCAATAAGCAGAGATGCATTCCTACACTTCCTAACAGAAAGATCTGGATTTGACAACCCACGGAGCACAACATTACCAAGCCAGGAAAGCTGTCGATGTTATGGGTCAGTTTTTTTTGTTTCAGGACATTCATCTTTTATGGTTTCTTCTAGCTCAGTCACCGCAGTACATTTTTTGCATCCCTTCTAAGGAGAAAATAACTGACACCAGGTCACTGGTCATTTTACATCATTTTGAAAATGAGCAAAACCAGTTTCAATTTTTTTTCTTTTAAGGAATTAATTAGTTATTTGGGTTTTTATTTAACTGTCTGTCCCAGATTTTTGGATTTTCCAGTTTGATCCAAACCAACCTTGTCTGGACCACATTGCAAAACAAATAGCCAATCTTTGATCCAGCCCATGAGTGGGCTTGGACCAGGTCAAATTCAGTCTTGGATCATTTCACGAAGTGTGTGAAAACACCTTCTGGGTGGAACTGATTTTGAACCATTACAAGAGGACAGGCAAGTATACTTATCTTACTTATTTAAGTTTTAAAGCAAAAGCCTAGACTTGTATGAATCTGACAAAGTTAGATTTCAAAATAGCTTTTACTGTTGGACACAAAAATTGATTTGAGTTTCTGAGGAAAACAAAACCCAAAATATTTTGCCACTGATCAGATTCAGATTCACTCAGATGTGACTCTTCTGCTCTTCTACTCTTTGCTTCCACATTAAATCTTGGAAAAGTTCTGACTTTATTGCAAAGTAGCATGATATGGCATCTGGTTAATTTGTTTTTATACATTTGCAGTATTATGATGTTGATATTGACCTTGAGGTGAGAACTGCAGAAGAAGGTATTTTATCAATAAAAAAATTAATTCCTAAATGAAGCTACTAAAAATTTTAGTTAAACTTAATTTTTCTAAATAGTTGTGTAGACGTAGACTGTCAGATGAAGCCTTTTAAATCAAAAACTCTTTAATCCTCTGCTCCAGTCGCTGTAGTCTGACTGTGTGACTCAGAGGAAGAAATCTGCTGGGTCAGCGTTGAGGAACAGTATCAGGAAGTGGAAGCCATTATTTTGGCTTACCATAATCTGCAGATCAGATTAACTTCAGCTCAAATTAATCCAGAGCATTATGTGACTTTCACGTCACATCTTTCAGCCAACAGTATTTTTTTAAGATCTCAGATGCAGAGCCCATGCCGCTTTTCAGTTTACATACCAGGGGACACATGCTCTCCACTGAGGAAAGTTAATTAGATGAAATGTTTTCTCCTTATAGCTTTGGTGGAGCACAGACTACAAATGAAAGCTAATTCAGACTGGTTTTATTGCCCCAAGTTCTCCTCATTCTGACCAAAAACCAAACATTTTATTGATTTGTAAGCAGTATTTTTCTTTGGAAGATGGGCTTGGGTTGTATTTGATCATTTGAGACAATATTTTTTCATGACTTCACTGGATCGTTTTTGACATTTTGATTCCTGAGCACTTGACTTTCTGTTTTCTGGGGAATTGTGAATGCATCACTTTGTTTGCTGCTTGCATACCTTTTTTGAAGGGACCAAAAATGGAACAAGAGAGAAAGCAACAAAATGAACAAAATAATTAACATCACCATCAAAACCCACCATCCCAAAATTTACACCAATGCTTTGTTCTTATTGTTTCCTGGCAAAGCATTCTTTTTGTTTTTGAGATAAACCATCCAATTAGCAGTGTATGGTAATATTGGCATTTTATTTTTGCATGAAATAATGTGGTGTCAGAGTTGTGCAACAGTGCTCTTTACAAGCTATTTCTTGGCACTATGTCTACATAATACCTCAATTATCCATAGACAAAAAGCGAACCTCACCACGCAGCATTGACACTGCTCTACACAATGTGGGCCATAATTGATATTTGAATTTTAAATCATTTACATGACAGGATGCAATTAAATATTTACAAATCAGAAAAGTGGTTCATAAGGGCTTAAGGTCAGTGTTGTCAACCTCTCTGCAAAAAACCCGAGCATTTTGTAAACATATTTTATGATGCAGGCCAGTGTAATAGAAGAAATGCACAAACCAAAGACTGCCAGTTTTTTTTTTTTTTTTTCCCTGGGACTTCTAGACACACAGTAGAAAAGTATTTGACCTACAAAACATTCAATATTCTCTCTCTTTTTACTCTCTATTTTTCGACAACAGCAAAATTTCCCATGTCAATAAAGGCATCATTTATAATCTTTTTATAAATAGCACAATCACAGTTTTTGTGAATCCCCTAAATGAACAGATAATTTTTTTCTCGCTAATAATCTGTTGTAATTTCATTACATCACTGACATGCACCCATTTGCTTCCTTAAATTCTAAACACAAAATTAGGTTCAAAAGCATTTTGCATTTAACCATTTTATGCATATAAGGGAATGTAACGTAATCAAGACATTATGTCACATTTTGATTAGAATGTCTTCAGGAAAAAGAAACTGTTCCTAAATAGATTTTGCACTATCTGACTGAATATTTATAAAAAAAACTATATCTAAATCAAACTTTGTGTTCAATAGTATATATGATTATTATTATTAGTCTTAATCTTTATTGCAGACACATAGAAGGGTCTCTCTCACTCTCTCTCTCTCTCTCTCTCTTTCGCTCTCTCTCTCTATATATGTCTATATATATAGACATATATACATATATATATAGATATATACTGGCAATATATTCAAATTTTAATTGGTATTTTTCCCCATTTCTCTTATTTTCAACATGATAATCAGTATATTTTGCATAAATGTGACTTTTCACAAAGACATTGCATTACGTAAATAATAAATGCTAAATAGTCAACACAACAAGTAAAAATGAGGAAACAAATCATACAACAAATGAGAAAAAAAAGATCTTGTCTAAATATTTTGGCAGATCAGTGCGTCATGTTTTCATGTATTCATTTTACTTGGATATAATTTCGGTCAACATTTGTGACTTTAATCTGGATGAACTCATGTCAAAGGGAGGACAAAGTGTGATTAAGAGGCGTAAATGCGGTGCAGTCCACGTCGCCCTAATTGCAATGGACATCACGCAGAAGAGAGTTTTTTACGTGAAATATAGATTTGCTCTCAAAAAATTATTGCATTTTTCACAATTTTTCAATCAACTTTCACCTAAACAGACATCTCAATAATCCTAAAGACCATAATTTTAACAGGTGTCCTCATCCTTTTTGATTTCAAGCCTTGTATCATATGTGTATGTCTTGTCAGGCCAAACTGGAAAACTCCATTCAGGCTGCTCAATTCTCTTGAAGGCAGACAATTTTTCCAGGTGCTGTGTTTTTTCTTTTTTTGTCTTCTGTATCTCTTTTTTCTCCCTCTGCTATTGAGAACCTCTTCCCCTTTTATAGACATGATCTGACAGGAAATCTTTGAGAGGCAGCGCTGTGCTAACTGCCCAGAGATTTCAACTGTCTGTTCTTGCTGGAGGAGAAGCTGAACGCTGGCCTCCTATTAGTCTAAACACATGGAGCCCCCCCAATCCCTTGTCTCTCTCTCTCTCTCTCTCTCTCTCCCTCTCTCTCTCTATCACTTTCTCTCTCGCTCTCTCGTTCTCACTAGTCATCCCAGGCCTGGCGAGAGGGCTGACAGCTCTCAGCGTCCCAGCCTGTCAAAAAGGGCCTGTTATTCAGCACCCTCCCTCTGGGACAGGAGGAAAACACACACACACACACACACACACACACACACACTGACGTGCACATTCATGAACATGCTTTCACAAAGGCCTCGTACACAGCCCACTCCCACGCATTGTCTCTCCCCCCTTTCTTTCTCATGCACACACAAATATTTTTCTTATGCCCACAAAATACTTACCCATACAGAAACTTTTGACTGCTTTTAAAGGATGTTCTGCTTGTTGTCAGCATTTCTGAAAATATGCTGACATTTTGCATGTACTAATCAGGATCAAATGTATTATCCATACAGACACTAATTTACTGAGTATTGCCTTTTCCACAGCCGTGCTGACACAAATTCCTCTTTTTATGGAGTCCTCTTGTCAATCCATGTGATTGGCTGAAATTTACCAATCATTAGCCACAATTTAATAATGTCTGGTGAATCGGAAGAGCTGACAGGTGTCCAATCAGGAGTTTGAAATGATTCCTTAGAGATTTTGAGTGCTAGCTTGCAAATGAAGCTGCAGGTGCTTCCACAGCTGTATTCCCAAGTCCATCACAATACTATGTGCATACTAAAAAGCTGAAATTGCTCGTCGCTTGGGCTGCTGTCGTGTCCTGACAATTTGGGGAATTTTTCAGAGAGATGGATTTGAATACGGTCATGTAAAAAATAATAATCACTGAAGGAAAAAAAACACACACTCAAATCTGTTCTCAATATTAAACTAAAATAAAATTACATTTCAGCTTTAATATTTTTGTTTATTTATTTAAATCAGTTAGAATGTTTTGGGAGGGACAATTCACAATACATTTACAGTAACTGAAATAGCAATAGGTGGTGTGGCTGCAGCTCGGGGGACTAGGTCACGGGATTTTGGTCATTCCGCAAGAAAATGTGATTATTATTTTACTGAAAACTCCGCTATAAAATATTGTGGTAAAAATGGGAAAAGGTAGATTTGTTAATAAATCATAAAAGAAAACAGTGGACTCAATTCAGCTGGGGGATGAAAAGTCCCACTGACATTTCTAAAAATTTGATTTCAGTGGTGTTTGGGTGTCGTACATGACATGAATTGGGCTAATTTCAGGACAGAGTATTAAAGATGAGCAACAAATGAAAAAAGGGTGATTTTGTTTTTATTCCATATTTTAAAAATCAAGTCCTCAACTTCTTTGTTACAGATAATGCTGATAAGTGTTTTAATCAGTGGCATCACAACAAGCCATAACACTACAATCTATGAAAGATATAATAATAAATGAATATATCAAATTTATGTAGAATATAACATGACATATTTAAAATATTAATTAACTAATATTGCTTTTGTTTATTTGGTTTCAAAATAACATATTTCCTTTTTGGGTAATATGATATAATTTAACAATTGCTGCACGTTGTAACTTACAGTAATTTTTTTTTTAATTTCCACGCACACTGTCATACTAAATGCAGATTTTTTTTTTGAAATCTTCTGTATTAGTGTTCGCATTTTTTGTGCAATCAAATATACAACAAGCTGCTGTGTACAGTCTCTTTTTTTCCTTGTTAAAATTCAAACCAAAAGCAAAAGAGTTGCCGAGGGGTAATCCCTGTTCAACTCCGAGGAGCAAGTAATGATTGTGGCTGATCGCATGAGGCGCCACTGGAGAGCTGGGGCTCCATGCTCCACAAGCCCTTAAAAACAATCAAACTCAGGCTATTTATTACTCGATTAGCCTCAAAAAACCCTTCAGCACATTTAGTCAGGATGTTTGATATGATAGCAAAAACAAGAAAACATCCGACTGTATGTTTCCAACCTTCATTATATGAAACTTATCAAAGTCAGATAAAAAACAAAACAAGGGAAAACAAACTTTTTCGGAAATGCCAGCTAAGCATGAACAGTTAGAGTTCCAATGCTTCCCATGTGGCCCCTTTGTGAATAATTTCCCTCAAATCTGAGTAATCACAGTATTAGTGGCCTTTTTATAAAGACTCTGTCTGCTAAATAAGGAGCTCTCTTAATTTCTCTTCTCGACACCGGCTTAATTGCGTTAAGAATTAATGGTGCGTTTTCACGGCCAGGCTCACCATCAGACACCGTTTCCACTGCTCTTCCTGCTGGGCCCAGTGCCACACAGCGGGCCCAGGAGTGTCTGGTGAGCCAACTCCGGTCTCACTCCTGCTCGGGGGTGAGAAACTTTGTGCTATACATATGCATGACGATCCCTCATATCTCCCCAATGGCAGCTATATCTCACCATTAGTCGCTCTCAAAACTCTTCTGCGGCACACATTATTATTGACTTCTGGAATAATTTCAGCCAATCCCAGATGTGATTTATGATGATGCACATTATTGATCACTTAAGGAGATATTTAGGTATTCAGAATAAAAAGTTATGTTCTCATTATGTTGATGGTGTGGGGCGCCAGGCCAAGGGGAGAGGGGGGAAGTCACTGTACACTTTAGTGGAGAGGTAATTAGCACGTCTGAGTAACAGTAGTGCTCCCCCTCTCTGCTCTCCTGCTGCTGAGGCTGGCCTGGCTTGCCTTAGTGTTAGCACAAATTGTTACTGTCGCCCCACAGGTGGGAAACTAGCTCTCATCACCTCATCACCCCAGAGGATGTGAGACACAGCAACATATATTAAACCGCTATCCTCGCAGCATGCGGCCAGTGTCTTCATGAGATATTTTACTCTTTATGGAGCCCATGGGGGACACACAAATCCAACACAGCTCCCTTTTAGAAGGGCACAAGCGAAGACATGCATACAAACAACTGGGATTTAGAGTGGTTCTTCTGCCAGGGGCAAGGAAGGTGACAAGCCATTGGAGGGCTTTGGGCAAATGCATCAGCACCGGCAATGCCACAGGCTCTGAGACAATAGGAAATGAAGGAATTTACCTAATGTGAGATGGTGCATGGTTGAAGTCTTCTGTCAATTTCAGGAAAGATAAGAGGAGATGGGGGACAACAGAATCCTAATGAGCCCTACTGTGTGCAGATGAAACCGGAAATGACTCTCGCTGTCTCAGTTGCGGGAGACTATGCATGTCCAAGAAAATATTTTTAAAGTAGTGCTTTCCAAACTTTTTCAGCTCAAGACACAAAGCATCCATTTGAAATGAAAACTGCCTAGCAACTTCTATTTTTTAACACTAAATTAATTAAAAGAAAATAGGATGTATTAAATGTATTTTATTTACTGCCTCTTGTGAGATTACAATCAAATGAACAACACAATACACAATATGAACAGAATGGAAGGAATCAACAAAATGAAATAAAAAAGTAATCAAACAAAAACATACAAGTAAACTACAAAAACTAAATAAGCAATACAATTACCAAAAATTACGAAATATGACCACAAAAAAATGAAAAACTTAAAATATGTACAAAAAAGGCCAACAAAAGCAAATGAAGCTCTTCACAAAAAGAACAGATCTACATCCTCTATATTATGAACAAAACAAAAAGATGAGCAAAATAATGATAAAAATGAACAAAATCTAAATCATCGACAAGTCATTAAAATGCTGAAAGGCTCCACAATTTGGGGTCTTGACACTGGATTTGGCGAAAGGACTTATAGAGAAGTTATTTTAAAGTGTTGAAGAGTTTAATCTCCTGGTACATGGTCTTCCACCAGGCAACTTGGCTTCAAACCAAAGATTCCATTACCCTCATTGGGGCTTGATGATGAGAGACACCACACTTTGTTCATGGCAGGGAAAAAAAGAAACATATGCAACACTTTCTGAAGCTGTTAATGTTTTATCCCATAATTCACAGGCCTGAGACATGGGAGTATGTTTTTGTGGGAAAGCCTTGGCTGGACATGGTGGAACCAGCATCATTAGTGCCTGTCTCCCTAGGGTGGCATGTGTGGAAATTACTGCCCCAATCAATAAGCAAAGTCCAAGTGTTGAAATATTTATCCAGACAGAGCTTCATCCTTGCGGTGGACTGTCTGAGCACTCTTCCTGCACCTTAAAGGGTTATTCAGAGAGCCATACATGGGCAAGAGTACACCTTGAAATCAATGGGGTGCCACTCACTGGTTGAGTGCTGAGTGCTACATGAGTCCATTAATTTATTATCAATACATGGGCTGGAAACAGCAGAGAAAGCAGAACTCTCCTTAAGGTTCACTCAAAATAGTGTTGTCACAATAGCAGCGCCTCAAAAATGCCAATACTTGCATTTTGCACCGAGACTTGCAAACTATTTTAAAGTGAAGCAATTTTTCCACATACACATACATATGATGATGATGACATTTGACAGCTGTGATGAACTGGTGACCATCCAGGGTGTACCCAGGGTGCACCGCTGGGGAACCGATGGGCCAGCTCCAAGAAGCTTTTTTCCCCATAGAGATACATGTGACTTCGATCTTAAATATACTTTTAATTTTTTGTGAATAAATCATGGTCTCAAACATGTTATTTGGACCTTTTAATAAGTAATGTGTTGGTCGATCTTTAACTTTTTGCTTCAAAGCAAATAATCCAACAAATCACTGCTGTGCTGGGGTTTGATTGACATGTCGCTATAGTAACAGCTGGCTAGTAAAGTCAGACCAATTCAGACCTTTGCATCTTCCATTTATTCAATATGTTGATAGTTATACATGAGATACGCTCA
Source organism: Pseudamia nigra (assembly GCA_029823295.1). Lineage (NCBI taxonomy): Eukaryota > Metazoa > Chordata > Actinopteri > Kurtiformes > Apogonidae > Pseudamia > Pseudamia nigra. Next base: position 22,574 of record JAQQAE010000643.1, read on the forward strand.
ACTGCAGCTGTAGGTAAGTGTTTACACTATCACCAACGCAATATGACTTTGTTTGACACTGCATGGTGAAGTTTTACCACATCAGTAAGCTAGCGGCTAATATTAGCTTCCCATGAGTCCCCTGGCATGAACGCTTCGCAAGCCCTGTTGCCGTTTGTCCAAATATGGTTAAATCTTGTTTTTGGCTCCAATATGCCGTCCAGGAAGTGACAACCCGATTGGCCTCAAAATTGCCCTTCAGAAACTAATGGGTGCCATCACGACCACTTTGTTCAGTTATATATACAGTCTGTGGTAAAAATACATCCTTTCCTGACATTCAGACAGCAACACCTTCAAGGAAAAGTTGGAACAGGAGTAGTTTAGCACTAAAAATGAATTAAAACCAAGACAATAAACAAATAAATAAATTAAAAAACTATGTGAACAGATGAATTTAATAATGACTTGATACATAATTTACTAAAGGTTGAGTGCTTTAGGAGGAAAGAGGTTAGAGGGTTTAGACAGGAGAGATTGAAATGATTGAAATATATAAAAACAAAGATAGGCAGAAATATGGACTTTCCACCATCTGCAGAGCAGTAGAGAATTACAACATTCAATAAATCTGGATATATTTGTGTGTATAAACAACAAGGATTGAAGACCAAGCTGAACACTATGATGTCTGATCCCTCAGATGTCACTGGAGCAGGAACTGTCGATACATGATATAATCACAGAGATTGCAGTGGCATTTATTCGGCATGTTCATCTTTGGTTCAGAGCATGTAGTGTGTTTCACAAGCTATGGTTTCACTGATTCAGGGTCAGTCAAATACCATATACGACACTTTTAAGGTTCTCAACATGTATAACTTAAAGGTTTAAATGGCTACGAATGAATGATGGTACTTGATCTGAGGGATCATGGTGTTCAATTTAACCTCACTTTTGTCCTTTAAGCAATGAAACGTAAGCAGATTCTTTGAATCCTTTATTTGTTTTCTGCACCAGAGACCCCGAGCTGTAATTTTTCACACACAAAATCATTAAAATCACCGTGTGTTTTTAATGATTTTAAATCAGGTTTAACTCTGATTTGTTCATTTTCCTTGAATGTGTTGCAGCATAAATATCGGAAATGAAATGAAATTAAGTAATTAATGAATTAATTAAATTAAATGAATTGAGCAGACAAAACATGAAATACATTATGTTGTTGTCTATACTGAAGTAACAATACATCTAGAATATTACTGCATTCTTTTTAATTAGCATTTTCTGGATTGTTCCAACTATTCCTCATTGCAGAATAATTCCGCAAAGACCAACGCATATACAACATCATAGTGCGATTCTCTCAGCAAGACTTCCTTTGAACTCCAACACTTAGCTTGTTATCTCACTTTATCTTCCCACAGAGCATGTTACGGACGATTAAAAGCTCTATGTGATACTTGGACTAACATCTCATTATAAGAGAGAGCCCATTTGTATTGCTTACCTCCATAGTTAGAGTCCGCAAAGGATGACAGCTGACTTCCCCTCCTCAGCTTGAAGTTCTCTGCAGAAACATACTCTCATTACAGAACCATAAAAAATGGCTCTTGTTTGTTAATGTAACATTTTAGGACCCCACAACAATGTGCTCAGGACATTGTCTGGCTGCAAAAATAATGTGGCCCTTTGAGATCTGCAAGTACATAATGATTAAGTGCCTTTTTTTGGCTTTGTTTGTTTACAACTACTAGCTTGGTTTGTGAATTTGTCTCCATTATTGTGGGGAGATAATTGGTCACATGACGTCTGAACTTGTGAAGATATCTAAGTCCTTTTCAGACTCTTGACCTTCAGTTGTAACCCATAAATAAATTCTACACAACGTTATTTTGTCCTTTAGGAGCACAGCCGCTGCTGATAACTATCCTCTGTTGATCCTGCTAAAATAAAGAAAAGAATTTATAGCCCCCCGTTGAAGCCTTAAAATGACATCTCTGTTTGCAGCACAGCGTATTCCTATAAAACACACAACTGCACAATGCATCATTTTCTTAATGATAATCTGATCATGCTGATAAACTACAATGCGCTGGTGCAAGTTGCAGCAACTGACAACAGCTGTCTGCTTTTTTTGCCTCTTTTTCTTAAAATTTATGAACAAAATAAATTAACCAAACTAATTTCTAGTATATGCCACTTGTTGTGATTTTGGCTTGGCTGATGACACTGTGAACGTCGGTGTGGAAATACTGCCGTCACTGTCAAGAGATCAGCTGACTCCCAGTCCCTGCCCTTGATCATGTTGTACTCCTCATTAACTGAAAGGTCTTCATTAGCTGTGGCATTGCATTGGTCCCAGACACGACGTTTAATTAACACTATCAGTGTTTGTAATTGTCATTTGTTTGCCTTGTCCGTTTGCATTTTCCAGCTCGGCTGAGGACCTGTCTCCACTCACCTCTCTTCAGATGAGCCAAGATGCCTTTTGAATTTCTAACATGAACCCAAGAGAGTTCATCCAGTCGTCGGCATTCAGTCGGTCCCCTGTACCCCTCCACCCCCACTGGTTTCACCCATCTAAATGAAGATGCGACAGGCATGTGGAAAAGATTTCAGAGCATGACATCTGCCCATTAAGACCTGCATTCTGAAGACAAGTAATGTTACGAGGAGCATGAATGGAAAAAGACTTTCTGTTCTGTGGGAGACCAGAAGAATGTGCAGCCCAGAATTCATGGAAAAATGATAGCGTCTGCATCCAATTCTGTCTGCATTGTCAGATACTGACAATCTGCACCATATCAGAAATATTTGCATACATATAGCTATGTATGTGTGTCCATTTGAAATGTGTCATTCATCATATTTTGTTTGAGCATATAATTATGGGTGTATATGCATATAATTGAATATCTGTGTATTTAAAGTGTATTTATATTTTCATTTGTGTCCTTGCACTTAAGTGTGTGTATGTACACTGTATATGTCTGCGACAAGTCTCCTGTCTGTTTTTCATGGCTGAATGTGGAGAGAGTCCAAGCTACCCATCTGCTTTAGATCAACACTCTATCATGGTTCACCTCATCATGGTTTAATTCCATGTGATTCACATCAGCCTGATCTGAAAACCTCTGTGTTCATGTGGAAGTCTGGTGGAAGTCATTCCATATCCATCCAGTTTTGCAGACCATAGGCAATGGAAATATTCAGCTCAATCTTCATTTGAATTCCTAAATATGACATTTAGTGTATGTATGACCATCAGTCTCACATGACACTGGTTTGTGTGTAGCATTTAGGCTTTAAAATGCTACAGTTAAAGGTGTCGATGTGGTGACAGGTAGGTCACCTGACCAAACGTGTACCGTGGGCCGAGACAAACCATGAGCTAAGAACTAAATTCCCAGCATCATCAAATGGACTTTTAAGGTGCTATTAGATTTAGGTACCGAAACAAATTTGTCTTGACTGAGAAGATAGCATGGGGTGCAAAGGTGTAGACTTCAGAGGGGATCGGGGGATTCAACCCTGTCAGTATCAGTAAAATGTGCATCATTTGTCTCTCACCAAAAAAAAAAAAAAAACAGCTCAAATGCTTTTCTGTTGAGATTATACCTTTTGGGTATCTAAAACCTGCCTTACATAAATGATGACATTTGTTCACTGTACAATTTTTTTCCATACTGCAAATTACCTCTTTTTTAGATTCAGTGTTGTTTTTCATTTGTTTAATTGCAAATTAGTTTAAACTGAAAAAAAATTACAAATAAAGTTCAATTTTTACCCTATCCTACACTATATTATCTTCTACATTAAGTAGAGTAAAATGCATAAAATATTGTGATTTGTGAATTTATTTACAATAAGAAATGTTTATATGTTTTTGTACATTTTTCAGAATTATGATTTATTTTATTTTTATTTTTTTTCAGGTTTTCTCAGCTTTGTAAACCGATGTAGGAAAGTCTGATGCCAATGCATTAACTATTTACTAGAGCACAAAAAAATTAAGTCTGCAATGTACAAAAATTCCAGGAGCATCCAGAGATGTCCTAAAATTATTCAGTTGAATTAAAAATGACATTCAGCTAGTCAGTTTCACTACCACTACTCTAAAAGGGCCAACAACAAGTGGGAAAAAAATTCTACCTTTGCGTTTCACCATCTCACGTTTGGCAAGAACTTCCTGTAACTGAATTGGCCACCTGAGAAGCAAGAAAACAGCAGATAAAAAATCGAACAGATCCTCAAATGTGGAATTCAAAAAAGGCATTTTTCCTCCACGCTGAGACAGACTCCTGGTATCTGACACATAATATGCAGAAGCCTTGAATATTGAAACAAAGCAGGCTGAAAGCATGCCTCTTGTAAAAGACTTGAAAATGAAAACAAAAAGCAAAGCTCAGTGTCTGTGTTTCCATGGCGTATCTCACTGTGCATTTGGGACTTGTCGCTGCAACATGAGAGGAAAAAGCGGAAAGTTTACTTGCGCTGTAATAAGCTGACAAAGGTGCCAAGTTGGTGTTGGCTCCCACCCCCTACCCCAACCCCTTGCCACAACTCCAGATGCTGAAATCCCAGTGTGAGAATGTGAGAAGTGGCGATAACCTGAAGCAGATTTATTCACTGCTGAGCTCCCATTTGTTGCATTCGATCCAAAATATTTGTGCTCACCATCTCCTGTTGTTGAAAGTAATGAAGGTTTTTACACCAACAGCCTAGATAATACATACCTAGCACTCCAACAGACGGCGTGGAAAAGTGAAAAGTCTGAATATTTCTAAATTCTGCTGAATGGATTTCCAATCATTTAGATCAGGGGTGCACAATATGTCAATCGTGATTTTGAAGGGAGTGTGGGTCATTCAAAAAATGTTTTAGCTGTTAGTCTAAAGTCTAAAGACAAGAGACCATGCAGAATAAAAACTCACTATATGAGCTGTCAGAAATGTTTTTCAAAAATATTTTTATGTGGGTGGATTATCTTGTCTTGGTCATTGTAAAAGTAGTTTTCATGCCAAAAAGGTGTGGGCATCCCTGAGTTTGATGGTTTAATCCAAGAACATTTTGATCTGGATTAATTATAAGTAAGTCTCCCGTGGATTTATTTGAATGTTCATTACTGATTTCTGGATTTAAGAGCACTAATTATTTACCATCAAAAATAGCATTTCATGTTCACTGGCCGCTTAAAGATCTTCATCCTATTAACTTTTGGGGTAGGTGGCACTTGTGTCAAATGTCTGACTTAATTTACTTGAAACTCACCATGCATGCTTATTGATCAGAATTTTCTACCGATAAACTTTTGGGTTAGGTGATGGTAACCCTCCTGTTGTCCTCATTTTCTGTATACACCCTGTGTCCTCCCTGTGGCGGGTCATTTTGACCCGAGGACAACAGGAGGGTCAAAGAAGGAAATGTGCAATTACTTCAAAGTAGCTGAACCAGTGTAGCTGACGCTCATCATGGTGACTGACCGCTTTTTATCTTCACCCTGTCGACTTTTGAAGCAGGTGGCATTAGTGCTTGCACTAAAAGCCTGAAAAATCAGTATTCATATACTATTCTGCCTCTTCTGATGGATACCTTGTGACTGTGGGCAATTAAACAGTCACTAACTCTACATTTTTATGCATTACCAAAAAAATAGGGCTTTGTGTCAGTAAGATGAGCTTTAAATCTCACCTCAGTTGGAACATTTCTGCCAGTGACCAGTGATCATTTTAGGGACAGGCATTCAAGATAAAATGCAAAACTATGACCTGGTAACTGAGGACCTTCACAAACTAAAAGGCATGTGTTAGACTTTGTTGGAAAGGAAACATGTTCTAGTTTCTGTGTTTAACATGTGGCTGAAAAACAACCCAAACCACTTTAATTGATAAGTGGTTCAAATGTAACCCTCCTCTGATGACTTGGTTAATGTAAAGGTAAAACTTTCATTAAAAATAATAAACAATAAAAACAAGGAATGTCCTGAAAATGTGGTGACAGTGGAGGGATTTTAGATTTCTCTTAAACCTAGCTGGATAATGAAAAAACCCTTGGTGTGCTACCTTAAGAATTTTTTGAATTTATATAATTTTTCACATTTAATCTGTCTGGCCTTGTCATGAACCAGACTATGTTCTTTTCCTGACAAAAATGTTGTGATTGTGGATTTAAAGTTTGTTTTATCCTTGCAGTTATTATATGTTTCTGTTTTAGAATTCATCCAGACTTTTATGAATATTAATTTTTAAAAAGGCTCATTGTTCAATAACTAACATTTTATCATCCAACAGTGGCAGAAAAAATTCCTGCTTGTTTTGTACACAAACTACTTTAGTTTCCCATTCGTTGCCAGGCTAAATTATGTGAATTTTAAATATTTTGCACTGGATGAATATTCTTCCACAAGTGGGGGTCTCCTGTGTTGAAATCCGACCCTCACCTCAGTCCTCGTTTCTTCTCCACAGTGTACATGTGTGTTTGATTATTTCCCTCCCACTCGGTCGGAAAAGTTTAAAAAGAAGTCAAACCCTAACTTCCCCGCCATCACGAAAATACATCATGCCATAACAGACCCTCACCACAGGAAATTAGGACTAATCAAAAGGTCAACACTCAGAATTAACACGCATACGTGCACACACACACTTGCACACACACTGATCAATTATTTGTTGAATTTGTGGCCATTTCATACTATTATACAGTAAATTAGCAGCAAAACACAAAATGATGTTGGGTGCTCGACATTTTCAGAAGGACTGTAATGCTTTCCTCCCTAAATATTTAACCTTTATTTAGCCAGAACAATTGATTACTGAGATAAAAAAAAAATCCCCTTTTAGAAGAGTCCTGGCCAAGAAAAAAGCAGAGTTACAGGCAGACATGTTTGTGAAGTGAAAATACACAAAAAGAAAAGAAAGTAAATAGGAAGCAGAGTCAATCTATTACACTGCACACTTCCTGTAAAATAATCCAGGAGGCATCTGTCACTGAATATGGAATACATTTAAAACATATGTGAGATACTCTCAAAAGCCCAGATACGATCTTTTACATTGAAACTGATGTTATTGTTTTATCTGGTATAGACTGACTTCACACATCTACTTTTTTCCACAAGGCTGGGAATTCAAACAATTTAATCATGCATTATTTCAGGAGAACTTTAAAAAGCTAGTTTTCCAAAACAAAGACTATTTACAGTCAGCGGTCTGTGAAGTGTGCACTCACAAGACATACCAGATTACTCACCATCCTTCAATGCAGACACAATATATTGTACTCCCGCCTTTTCCCTTTGTGCTCTACTCGGCAGATGCCCACACAGGGATCGGGAAAGCCATTGTATCTAATTGCAATGCTCAGGATTTTGATTACACTCTTGCCTTGAAAGCACAACACTGTAAAAGAACAATTGCTCCGAGAGCACCTAGCAGCGGGAGGTGCAATTTCAGCCTCTTCTTAATGAGAGAACATATCAAAAGGTAAAAGGGAGGAATTTATACTTTAATTCCATTTCTGAAGTAATAAAACGAGGGGGCCCCTAATTTATTAGTTTATAGAGGATAAAACTCAGAGCTCAGACTGTTTCTCTCCTCCTCTCTGTGTTGAGTCTCACTGATCATCTCCATTCTCTCCTGTTTTGTCCATATTTCTAAAATTATTAACCTCAAAGCAGACTTCCCAAAGGGCCCAAGTGATGTAATGGATTAATAAGATGACTATAATGCGCTGTAGCTTCAGTCTCTGGGACACACTTTCCACATAAAATGGAATGAGTCGTGGGAACCTACATAAAAGTTTACATGTCACATGGCTGTGCAACCACAGACAACATCAACTCATCTTATTCATTATTAACTCATTGTCAGCAACTAAAACAGTGCAGAAGTAGCAGAAATAAATTTCAATAGATGAATACTTTTGAGTGTATGAGTTTAGTCAAACTAAAACTCTGACCTAACATCGAGAAAATCTAAAACATGGGTCAAAAAACACTACACTAAAATGATGATACTTTAAAAAGGAACTAATTTAAAGTTTACTGAATATCAAGGGCCGAGAAGCAGATAGGTCCATGAGATTGAAATGAAGTGAAAATGCAATAAAAAAGTGTAAGATAAGAAAAATAATATTGAAAATCATGTTCTTTGCAGATTGTGCAAGTACTTTTACATTTAGAATGAATTCAATTTAGTACAATTCAAATGTGTTTATTTAGTTCCAGTCATAAAGCAAGAAACACATGAAACCAAGGTTGAACTTTTTTGGCCATAATTCCAAAAGGTATATTTGGCACAAAAACAACACTGCTCATCACCA
>JAQQAE010000644.1:0-30872 GCA_029823295.1 Pseudamia nigra
CATGCAGAAATTATCCAATGGGAGGCTCGTACCTATTTGCTTAATTAAATCCAGGTGGTGACCTTTTTTTTGGCCAGGCAGTGTAGTTCATCTATTGTTCAGCCATTTTCATTCATTTTGTTGGTATTTTATTGATTATATCGCATCTTTTTCTTACTTAGTTGATATTTTGTTTTATTATATTGCCTGATTTTGGTCATTTTGTTAATAGTTTGCTGTTTGTTTTTGCTCATTTTTGCTTATTTTTTTGATACTTTGGATGCGTAAAAACAACTAAGCCAAATGTAACTGAGTAGAAGTACATCTTCTAATGCATTTTGTTTACAGCTAATCTCAGAAGTGCACTTTTTGGAAAATATTACATTAAAAAAGTACATGCAACTGAGTAAATGTACTCGAGTACTACTCACCCCTGACTAGAACTACACTGGCTTGTGACTTCTAGTGGCAGAATCAGCCTCTGTGTATAAAGTTTTATAGAGTTGAATCATTCTGTTTCCGTCTATACTAAATATTTATTATATGCTGGTTATGCATGTCGTCGTGTATATATATATATATTCAGAGCACAAGACCTTTCCAGATCTCCTTTAGTTGAGAAGGAAGAGAGATAAGATATAGAAATAGTCTGCTTTTAGGTCAGCCCCTCAGAGAAGCAGAGGTGTGTTTATGTGTGTGTGTGTGTGTGTGTGTGTGTGTGTATCTGCCTGAATGTGCATGTGTGGGTGTTTGTCTGGCTGTGTGTGTGTGTGTGTGTGTGTGCATGTCTGTAGGTATGTGTCATTTTACAGAGCAGAATGGTTAAGGTATGGCAGCAGCCTGCAGAAAAATCTGAGCTGCCTGTATCTTAGATATGCTTTCATCCTCCTACCTGCCCACCAAAGACGGAGGTTACACTCTTTACCCTCTCTCTCAGACACACACACACAAAGCATGGTTTGAGCCAGAGATGCCAGCAATCAAGAGAAATTTCACTACAAGCTTGCCTCTTAGTCTAAAGTGATTTTCATAGTCAACACGTCAACCTTTAACTTTTGTCATATCTCTCTCGAGGATAGGAGACAGCGCATGAAAGACATGAAAGACAAAATTGAAAAGAAGAAAGCCATTTCCCACTCAGGACTTTTACCAACTTTGCATTAAGTAAATTGTTTAAAAGATGTAAGCAGAGAAAGACAGAGGCGGATAAGCAAAATAAAAAGAAAAGTTATACGTAGGACTTTTAAGTCTGAAGCTGAAATCGGGTACAGAGGATGCATAAATATAAGTCGGCCACACACTTCACTATTTGAAAACAGGACACTTAGCAATTTGGTGATTTTAGTCTCCAACAAGAAAAGAAGACAGCTTTCTCCTCTCAGTCCAAATCAAAATACTAAATATAGATAACCTGATACTTTTTGTGCCACAATACAGAACTGAAGCTGCTTTTCTAAGTGTCTGTGATTTGCCGCAGAGCAGTAGAGTAATGTCCAGAGCTATGTAGAGTACACAGAAACAGTACTCAAGTAAAAGTATTATTACTTTATAATTCTACCGACTGGAAGAGAAGCAGAAGTATTCATAAACATCAGCACTTGAGTATAAAAGTATCTTGCAAAAAAAACTATTCAGGCAGTGAATAACTTCATGTGGAACTCATTACAGCCTTATATATTGATCACATATTGTTCTTTTTTTACTTGTTTGTTTACTTTTACTCACTCTTCCATATTTTATTTTTTTGTTTGATGTTTGTTGTTTATATTTTCATTTTTGCTCATTTACTTGATTATTTTGATCACTTTTGCCAATTTTGTTGCTAATTTTGTAATTTTTTTGTTAAATTTCTTGATTGTTTTTGTAAATTTACTTGATTATTGTCTTAATTTTTGCTTATTATGGTCATTTGGGCTCATTGTGTACTATCATTTTATATTTAAATTGACTGTTTTCTTTCATTTTCTTGATAATTTTAATTATTTTGTTAATTGAGCTAATTTTTGGGGCGTAATTATTTTTGTACATTTTTGCTCATTTTGTTGATTAGTTTATTCTTTTCCTTAACTGTTTAGGTCTTTTTAAATTTAACTTGATTATTTTGTACATCTTTCCAATTTTATTCTATTTTACTCCTACTCTTTGAGCTGTGACCCAATGTAACTGAGCAGAAGTACATTTCTTTTTTCATCCCAAATGTAATTGAGGAAGAGTATAAAGTATTCTGAAAAAACAAACTCTCAGAAGTATATTTATTTGAAGTACATACAGTATAGAGGACTAAATGTACTTGAGTACTACTCTGGTCATGTGTGACAGTATCTTAGCAGTGACTGGTAATTGTCAGTCACACATCTCACTGAAAACATCTGTGATCATCCATCAGGGAGTAGATTTTCTGCAAAACCAAACAGTCCATTGAAAACATGCACAGCAAATGCAGTGTTTTTTGTCTATATGACACAGATTCAGGATTACTTCCTTCTTGCAAATTCATTTGGCTAGTGCTATATGTAATATGTATATGCGTGCACATATTCAATGTAACAGACATGCAACATGAAACCATTTACAACTAGTGGCTGTTTGATTGCCCATGAGTGGAAGGTATCAGCCGAAAAGGCAGTCACTGAATTGCAGAATTTTGAGTCTTCTTTTTGTTCAAAGCAGTAGTGTGACTTATCCCAAAAGTTGACAGCATGGAGATTCCATAGTGCTCAGTGACTATGGCAAGTTCAATGTGAATCAGTTTAGACACATAAGATATTTATTAATTCATTTTCTACTCCTTTATCCTAGCTAGGGTCAGGGAGGGAAGTGGAGCCTATGCCAGCTGACTTCGGGCAAAAGCAGAGTACACACCAGATGAGGCACCAGCTCATCGCAGGGCTGACACATAGAGACAGACAACCATTCACACTCACATTCATACCTATGGGCAATTGAGAGTGACCAGCTACATAACCCACAGCCCAACCCATGCAGATATGGGGAGAACATGTAATCGCCACATGGAAAGGTCTCACTGGTGTTGAATTCAAACCCCGCACCTTCTCGCTTGTCATTATTATTATTATTATTATTATTATTTACAAGCAGTAGCACCCCCTGTTGAAAGAGAGTAGTGCCACCTATGGGGCATGATGAGGATCTTTAAATCACCGACAAACGTTCCAAGTTTTAAATAAATTGGTCCATTTATTTTTAAGGTATTGACACACCAGGGCTCATCAGGTATGCAGACAATGACAAGGGTATGGGATTGTGAAACCTATTACAAAATATTGAAGTTGTATCAAAATTACTAAAATTGCATTTGCTTGTGTTGTCAACATCCATATTGGACAGGACACATTTCAGCTCATTATGGCAAAAAATGCATATGTGTTATTATTTAGTTTCACCATGGCTGCATCCATTTCAGTGCACCACTCCAAGGGTTTTGGTTTGTTCGTGTTGGCCCTGGTTATGTTTCTCTGACACACTACCATGGAACTGACCTCTCATTAATGCAATTCAAATCACCTGTGTTTTGAAACAAATCAAAATATCTGGTGTGAAAAAGTATGTTATATTTTGGAAACTTTACTGTCTGAACTTCAAGGTGACAGACCATTTGTGGCTAAATGTCACTGTAGTGCAGCCACAGATAACAACACAATTTAAAGATGTGGCATGTACTAGTATACAAAGGTCTGTGAAGGGACCACTTGCAGTCCCTTCACAGACAACGAGGGTCTGTGGACCACTGGTTGAAAACCCCTGTACTATACCACAACAGATGCATAGATGTATATTGCTCACCATTTCTGTTCTGTGTGTTTACATTGTCTAATACAGCATTGATGCTGGTGGTACAGTCTCAAAATCAAAGTGGCTGAAAGAGACCAAAAGACACGTGAGCCGCAACAATGCTGCAGTGTTGACACACGTTTTAATTGAAAATACTCACAACTGATGGTACAAAAGTAAGGGAGTGTAGAGCAAAAAGAAACAAAAGAAGGAAAAGCCCACAGACCAGCTAAGAAGTTGATCCCATCCATCCATCCATCCATCCATTTTCTACCCCTTAATCCTCGCAAGGGTTGGGGGGGGGTGCTGGAGCCTATCCCAGCTGACTTGGGGCAAAGGCAGGGTTCACCCTGCATGATTCGCCAGTTCATCGCAGGGCTGACACATAGAGACAGACGACCATTCACACTCACATTCATACCTATGTACAATTTAGAGTGACCAATTCACCTAATCTTTAGTGCATGTTTTTGGTCAAATAACCTCAGTCAGCTAAAATAAAGAAATAAAACAGAAAACATGACTACCAATAACTCTAAACTCAAATATAACAAATGTATTTAAATGTTAACTATCAACTAGACAAAAACGCTAGAGCTGTCAGTGGCTGTGGTGTCTGCTGCAGCTGGAGTCAGAGAGCGTGTGTGACTCCACCTATCTAGCTTTTTTCTGTGCTGCTATCTCAATTCAGGCAATCAGCTCTTGGAAAGAGGACTACATAGGAAATTAATACAGAATTGAAAAGTACAAGTGAGGGATGAGGTGCAGCACAGAGGTGTGTGTAACAGACATGTTTAGTGACTGACTTCATTCATAAAAATTACATGGTAAAAATGATTTTCACAAGTGCAACTGGTCACAACTTGTTCTAATAGTTATGGACTAGAGTCACTGCACAACACACACTTCAAAATGTTATTGTCCTACTGCAGACACAGACTAAGCCTGATTCAATTCAACCAGGCCCAGTCAGTCATTGTAAATCCTACTGAATGAATGAAGCCTTCAGCTTGACGCTCCCGACATCTCTCTTCCGTGTGATCCGAGCTTCTCAACAAACAACTCCACGAGGCTTTAGTAAGCTTCAGTGAGACTCTTTACTTTAACACCATTCTATTTACAAACGTTGTGGCAGTGATACTTTTGTACCGATATGTCACGAATAATTAAAATCAATAAGATGACAAAAGAAGTGCAGGAGATCACAAAACTGTGTTGCTCCACTCTCACATAACGTCCGGTCGCTAGTTCATGTTCAAGTTCCGCCTTTTATAGAAGCTCCATTTAAACTATCAAATAACATCAAACCCATACAACAAATACCAAAGAAATACAGAATTCATTCTACTAAATAATTCACCTTTTTAAAGTGCCCAAAAAAATTATAACTACATTCACTGTTCTAATTTATGAATAATGAAATCTAATATTTTAAAACATTAGCTGCTATTTTTATATTAAATTACTGAAAATGAGAAACATTATCTATTAACTATAAAATATGCATTTAGGCTCCTACAGTCATGATACCAAAATGTCCACATTCATAATCAGTCCAAAAGTCATCACGTGGATGCCCAGCTTTAAAAACACAGTCCTAGAAAAGAAAATGTAAAGTTGATGTAACAGCACTGGGCTAACAAGGTGATTTTCCAACAGTTAACAATATACAGTATAGCTTCATAGGATGGTTAAGATTATAAGAGGTATCATTTCAAGTCAAATTATGAAAAGTTAGTTTTTCTGTCTTCTTCTTTGTTGTACTGGTTGTTCACCATTTGTGTTTTCACAGTAATGCCTTTTATGTCATGCCCTGATACAATATAGTTTCTTCCTGATACATTTTTGTTAATTTCTTCTATAAAGTCATAATCAAGCTCATTATAGCACCACAGAAGATATGCAGGTTTGTTACAGCCTGACTTCACGACACATTTAAGTGATTCAATGATGATCATTCAAGATTTTTTTCCACTACTGTGACCAGTACATTGAGTCTAAGTGAAATCGCATAGTTTGTGCCATCTCGCAATACAGTCAATGTAGTCTTTGTGAAAAGAGGATGTTCGTGAATGTAACTATCAAAACACTGAGTGATTTAATTGAGTTGTAAGATGTGATAAGCAGCATCAGCTGTTGTTGGCCCCACTGTTGTAATTTAGCTTCTTTCATGGTAAAATGCATTCAGCCCTCACACTGTAATTATGCAAGGGAAAGGATGAGTAATACATTTGATAACATATACACACAAATTCTTGTGTAAACTCATGGGCGAGCAGAGAAATGTTGGAACAGAGATCAGATTAGAGAAGCTTTTCTGATCGGTGGCATGAGAAGGGTGGGCTCATATATCAACCAACCATCTAAGCTGGCTTATCCTCATACAACCAGGGGCAAACCCACACATACATGCGCACATCAAAAGGAGAAAGTTTACAGGCTGATGTAAGGAAAGGGAAGGGGGAGACTGGAGAACAGCGGGGTACAAAAACAATTCCATATCCTTGTTAGTCATGGCCTGGCTTGAGCTGTGAAGCAGAAACGAATTTGAGCTCTTGTTAACAGTGTCCCCAAACTCTCGAAAAGGTCTTCTTGGTTGCATTTATACTTCATACTAACCCTTAATATAAACTATTCCATCCTCCAGCTCCTAACAGCATTGTGATTTGTGGAGAGTCATGTGCAGTGACTTGACTTTCCTCCCCTCTCGTCTTTCCAAGCAGGACTGATGTCCAGATGGTGTGCCCCTCCATGTGTGATCCACTTCTGTTATCCCTGACCGTTTCATGGACCCCCAACCGACCCAAGCATCCACGCCCATTGCTTCACTCACAAGGCTCAGTTCCACTGCACTCTGCACACCTTACCCATAACCCCTCACCCCTGTCCTTAACCCTCAGCCCCTTACCTCCCTCTAGTTCACTCTCCGTAAAACCTGTCCTCGCATTTTGACAGCCCTAAACCTCTCTGAGCCCACCATGGTGGTCTGCATCGCCGCTCTAGTACTGGTTATGATGTTTCAAGGGGTCTTGCTCTCAGTCGGAGACCCGCCTCAGTCTCGCCGGGAGATTCGCATCGAGGGTGACCTGGTGCTCGGCGGCTTGTTTCCAGTGCATGAGAAGGGTGCTGGGATGGAGGAGTGCGGGCGAGTGAATGAGGACAGAGGGATCCAGAGGCTTGAGGCCATGCTGTTCGCAATAGACAGGATCAATATGGACAACACTTTGCTGCCGGGGGTCTCCCTTGGGGTCCACATCTTGGACACCTGCTCCAGAGATACCTATGCACTGGAGCAGGTGGGTGAGCATGGTCACTATACAAAACTCTGCTCTTTTGTCAACCACATGTCCAGGTGTTATTTATCTAATCTAGTAATCTAGTTCAACTGTATGTCTGGAGGTAATTCAGGTTTCAACAATGACGCACACAATGCAAAGTAAGTTGTGGTATCCAGGTAAAAACTGCAATATTTCCAATTTAAATCAAGTAAAAGTATAATGTGCCATTAAAAGGTAATGTTCAGGTAATGGATCTCAAATGATAACAGCAAATCCTTGATGAGAAATAGAGATTGAAGCTATTTGCAATGAGGGAAATGAGCCGTGTATAAAAACGACAGCACTTTCCCTCAGGGATTGTTATCTTCAAAAAAAAGAATTATATTTTATTGGTGAGCTATTCAGGGATGATACATCTAGTGATCTTATACAATGCCCTCTTTGAGTGATTATATAAACCTTGGATCCTTTGATGTTTTGGTTCCCGAAATGGGTGGTGGGTTCATTTGCTGTTATTCCACAGACAGGCAATATGTTATAATGTGCCTTAAGCCCAGTGGAGTTAATTTGCTTTTGGGCCTTGTACTCAAAGCATTTAAGAATCCCAAGTGTAAAGGAATGGGCTTTCAAAAGACGAAAAAAATCACCATTATTTTAAAGAAGTACATTTTGTGCATAATCACATGTCTCAACAAAGAAAATTAAACATTCACAGTGTTTCACCAGATGAGTTACAATAAATAGATAATAAAAACCATATGGTATCTGCTTAGTGTGGCGCAAAGAATTTGATATAACATACTTTCTTTGTGGTTGTTTTGGCCAGGCTCTGGAGTTTGTGAGAGCCTCTCTCACTAAGGTGGATGACACAGAGTTTATCTGCCCAGATGGATCTTACGCGTTGCAAGATGACAGCCCACTCGCAATCGCCGGGGTCATAGGAGGGTCCTTCAGCAGCGTCTCTATACAGGCAAATATTTAGCCACTGTCATTTAACTTTTACCGGCAACACTGGTGTTTGTTACCACTTATTGTGACTGACTATGTGTAAACACAGACTTATAGTGACATGCCAGTGCCTGTGTAGTCACGTGTATTTATCTGCATGTGTGTTTGTGTGTTCTTGTCCCTGTGAATTAAGAACCAATGGTGTGTTCTTGTGTTTCCCTGGCTCATGTAGCTCTTGTCACAGAGCTGGGTTATTTGCATAGTTTAGCATAAAACCTCCTTCTCCCTTACTCCTCTGTGACTGCACAAAAGCCTCCTCCTATCAGTCCTTAAATCCCTAATCTCTGCAACTCTCTCTCTATCTCTACCGCTTTCTCTCTCTCTCTTTCTCTTTCTCTCCCATTTTAAGTACTTCCCTTTTTCCCTTTCCCTGAAATCTTTGCTTTTTCTGTTCTCATCACTGCCTCTTTCTTTTTTCCACTCTTTATATGCATTCAGAGACACCCCTCCTGGCTATTTGGGGAGAGCTCAGTGTATGCTGACCTCAGCCCCCTTCCTCTCCTCCTCCTCTTTCCTGGGGCAGCCATTGTTAACACATCTGCTTTGTCTCTTGTCCTTCATCACACATAATTATCCCTTGTTTTCTTGTAGCTCATTCTTGTTTCCCTTTGTTTCTGCTGTTTTTACCTGTCTTTTCTGAGGGCAGGTCTGTTTACGAGACCTGAAGTGTGCTCTGCTTTCTGATCCCATGCCAGTGGAGCTAATCCAGTGACTTCTTCATGCCTCGCTACTTGGCCAGTCTGTCTGTTGCTACTAAATGAAGTAATAGGGAATTATTTTATGTTTAACCATGCACAACTAAATTCCAATGCCCTGAAGGCATTTACATAGCTGGCATCATTTCTTTCCTCCATTCAAACACGTGTATACGTGTGTGTGTCTTTCTGTGTGTCTCTGTGCGTGTGTGACTTGCATTCCAAGCAGGAAACACACAGCACCCCTCCACTGCACCATTTTTTTCTTCCTTCCCTTTCATTTTTTTCTATTTTTCTCTCATATTCAGTCCATTCCGTCAGTACATCCCTCTTTACTCCATCTCAAACAGGAAAGGAGCAGCTTCTGCAAACAGTGTAAACTCTCCATGTCCCCACAGACAGTCCTCTTAGCTAGCTCTGGTCATTGTTTAGTGGCAAGTAATGGAGCAATGCGGTTACTTTTTGCAGTGTGACCTTTCCTGACATTTAAATCAACTGCCATCTTAAACCCATAAAACCTAACTGAAGTATTTCAGCAGCCATCTATGGGAATGTGCATGCACCTGTATGTCAGCACAGGTGTTTGTGTACTTTAACCTGTCCTTGTGTGCTTGAGTGTATGTATGTGAGTGTGTTTTCTAATCTTCTACACTATTAGTCTAATGAGATTCTGACATGTTGTCAAAACAGCTCATCAACTGAGCTCTGAATGAAATATAGAAAAGCCCAGAATGATGCGCTCTAAAAGGATTAGACTGAGGAAAGAACAGAATGAGTGTGTAGTTTTGTGTTTATTTGTGTGTCTGCATGTTTGATTTTGTATGTTTACATGTATCAGTGTGCATGTGTGCATGCAGCAATTACATATCCACTGTTTATGTTGGCGTGTGACTAAAATTATAACGAAGGGAGCATGACCAAACCCTGATCAACAGTAAAAGGGAATATTACATGGACATCATTAGACCAGTCTAGATGATGCCCATCACTAAAGCATGAGTCAGTGATTTATTGATCTTCTGGCTAGTGTATGCATGGTCTGTTTAGTCATTTGTGCATACAGCAAAGCATATACTTGCATTTTTGTCATTTACGCTCAGTCACATAATCAGCAAAGCAAATCCTACATACCAGATATAAAAAATACAATGACGGATCATCTCAACTGCTTTTGTGATTACTTACATTAAGTCTTTTGTGATTCCTTGCTTTACTAAAGAAACGCACAGGGCTCCATGTCAAATAGTGTACTTTGAAAGCTGGCAACCAGTCAAAGGAAAAACACTCGAACATTGCAGTCAGGCTTTATTGAAGAGTCACAGCTAAATCATTTCATTGTACTTAATGACTGTATTTGACATGTTTTGACACAACTCGCGCATCCCTTTTTCCTACCATATAATCATTTTAATTCAGTGTATTTTAAGGAAGATTTGTTTTAATCTAATTTTCTTCACTGGGTCACATTAGAGATATTAATTTCCCGTATGATTCAGTGATTGTCCTACAAACCCCAATTCCAATGAAGATGGGATGTTGTGTAAAAAGTAAATAAAAACAAAATACATTGATTTCCAAATCCTTTTCAACCTGTATTCAACTTAATACAGTACAAAAACAAGATATTTAATGTTCAAACTGATAAACTTTATTGTTTTTTTTTTCTGGCAAATATTCACCCGTTTTGAATTTGATGCCTGTAACACATTCCAGAAAACCAGGGACAAGGGCAACAAAAGACTGGAAATTTGAGGAATGTTCAAAAAATATTTAATAATATTAATATTCCACATGTGAACAGGTTAATTGGTGTCACAACCTGGCTCTGGGCCATGACAAAGCGACTACTATACCATGTGTTAGAATGATAAAACAATCATTTAACAAAGCAACTAAAGTACAGTATATTCAACATTATGGAATGAATTCATGAGATGTGGACATCAGGATATCAGTGGTGTAGAGTGTGAGAGAGAAAGGAGTGACAGGTCAGCCTTTTATCCTGTGGGAACACCGGGCCCAGGTGTTACCAACAGAAGTGCCTGGCTGCCACTCCCACAGTCAACTGTGAACCAAAACAGGTGCTTCTGTCAACAGACAGGTCACCACAATTGGAAATAGGTGAGTGTCCACCACTTTGTGAACAACTTTGAGCAAATAGTCCAATAGCTTCAACATTTCTCAACTTACAGCTGCGAGGAATTTAGGAATTTCATCATCTACAGTCAATATTTTCAAAAGAATCAGAGAATCTGGAGAAATTTCTGTAAGTAAGGAGCAAGACCAAAAACCATCACTGAATGCCTGTGACCTCCGATCCCTCAGGCGGCACTGCATTAAAAACCAACATCATTTTGTAAAGGATATTACCATGGTGGCTCAGGAACGCTTTAGAAAACCATTATCAGTTACCACATTTTATTGCTTCATTTACAAGTGCAAGTTACAACTCTACCATGCAAAGTGAAAGCCATGTATCAACAACACTCTGAAACACCAGTGGTTTCTCTGGGCCCAAGCTCATCTGTGATGGCCTGACACAAAGGAAAAGTGTGCTGTGGTCTGATGAGTCTACATGTGAAAAATAAAAATAAAAAACAAAGATGGCGAATGTGTGTCCAAAGTTTTGACTGAGTGTATAATTCCACACCAGAAAATTTAATTTAATTAACACTGTTCTCTGCTGCCGTCTTCTATTAATCTTGCAAAAACAATCAGGAATCCTCACTTGGCATTAAAACTCGAAATATACAATGCATCATTTAGTACATAATGTTCTTTTTATGTACATCCAAACTCTCAATGGCCAGTACTAATCAGATATTTCTGTCGTCACCTCAGATCTGAACTCATTATATATGCTGTAAATCTAAACCTTGTGTTTTCAGGACCTGGTAGACACTAATGATTTTGTTCTCTACATTTTTTAATCATTCAAACTAGTTGGTAATTCTCAGTAATACATTTAAAAGTTAATTGTTCTTGCACATTTTGAGTATGTGGCACTATATTTGTAGCTCTCCAACATTCTACTTCGAAGAACACTTGAGTTTTCTGTTGTTTGTGGGTACTTTCAAGTGTCCCATTAAATTAATTTTATAATTATTGGCTCTTAGTGAACACTACAAGTAGCTGTTGGACTGTTTCATTCTTAAGAGTCCCTTTTCTGATGTTCGGTGCTTTCAGTGCACACATGTTTGATGGCACCAAGTCATGTAAATATCACTTTGTGGAAAATAAATCAAGGTGCAAATGGCCTGAATAAGTACATATGTGGACTGAAGCAAGACACAAAAGCTTCACATGTATTTTGTTCTGCATATCAGTGTTTGTCCAACAGAGGAAAACATGTTGTTCAAATCAGCTGAACTACATGGTCAATGAAGACTTCAATTATTAAAATGAAACCTTTTTACCATATTATGCAATGATGGGCACAGATCTGTGAAAATGATGCCTAAGTACAAACCCCAGTTCCAGTGAAGTTGGGATGTTGTGTAAAACATAAATAAAACAGAATTCAGTGATTTGCAAATCCTTTTCAACCTGTATCCAATTGAATTCACTACAAAGATAATGTATTTAATGTTCAAACTGACTAACTTTATTGCCTTAAAAATAATGGATCAGAAATCTGTCAGGTGACATCACTGCCTAACCCTACAGAAATATCATTTACTGAGTTTTGACAATTTTGTTAATTTTTCATTCATAAACTGATTTAACCTTACATTAGAAATATCATCTCAATTGGTAAATGAACAAAAATATAACCAGAACTCGGGGAGCAGTCAGTGGAAACTGTTTGGCAGCAAAATGTAAAACAATCATCTTTTCAGTGAGAGGTATAAAACTATGGAATGCATTACCATCTGAACTCAAGAAACGGACAGAAATCAGCGTTTTTAACTCGCAAACAAGAAATGGCTGAAACTGAAGCAAGTGTGTCAACATTAACTGTGCAGTTTAAAATTTATGTCTCCATACCCGTGCTGATTTCCATCATTGTTGAAGTCCAATATTTTACTGTATACACTGATTTTGCTCTATGTCTCGAATGGTTGTAGTAGTTTAAAGTCAATACTTTGTGACATCTGTTTTAATCTTGGAAGCCTGACTATGGACAGGGGTTGCAAATTTGCCTGTATACATGGTATCTACTTTGTATGTTTTTATGAAGCAATGTTGAATGCTTTTTTCCTGTCAAATAAATGCATTTATATATACTCATTTGGAATTTTGAAGCAACACCTTCAAGAAGAGCTGGGACACGGGTATCTTCCCCACTGTGTTACATCACCTTTCCTTTCATCAACACTCAGTAGGCATTTAGCAACTGAGGGCACCAACTGTTGAATCTTTGTAGGTGAGTTCTCTCCCATTCTTGCTTGATGTATGACTTCAATAGCTTAACAGTGTCTATTGTTGTATTTTGCACTAAATAATGTGCAACACATTTTCAATGGGAGATTGGTCTGGACTGCAGGCAGGCCAGTCTAGTGTCTATACTCTTTTACTATGAAACCACACTGTCGTAACACATGCAAAATGTGTCTTGGCATTGTCTTGCTAAAATAAGCAGGGATGTTCCTGAAAAACGCATTGCTGGGATGGTAGCATATGTTGCTCCAAAACCTGTTTGTACCCTTAGTATTAATGGTGCCTTCACAAATGTGCAAGTCACCCATGCCATAGGCACTAACACACCCCCTACCATCACAGATGCTGGTTTTGAACATTGCACTGACAATCTGGATGGAAGTGTTACGATTGCAGAGAAAGGACCCAAGTTCAGAACACAGAGGCAACACGATAACTTCTGGAGTTTTATTAAAGACAAGGTGATGGAATACAGTAAATGGTGGAAGGTGAACCAAGTGCTGGATGGAGACAGGCAGGCAGGCAGCAGGGAAACTAGGCAGGGAAACTAGACAGGACCAGAGCGGACAGGAAATGGGCCGAAGGGAAGCCAGACAGGGACAGGAGCCAGGAACCAGGAGCTGAGGAAGACGGACAGGACAAGGTCAGGTATGAATGAAGCTTCAATTGATAACAGTACTTACAAAACACTGGACCGTGATTGAGTTAATACAACGATCTAGCAAGGAAGTGGTGGAGGAGCCGGGTATTTGTACAGTAGCTGTGGGTGATTGCTGATGATGAGCAGCTGGTCTGACTCCTGTACACCTGTCTCCACTCCTGCAATCAACACACACACATACACACACACACACAGAGGGAGAAGGGAGGGGAGAGGAGAAGAAGCCTATCTGCTGCAAGCTGTGACAGGATCTTTTCCTCTTTAGCCCAAAGGGCACAATGTCCATGATTTACAAAAAAACAATTTGAAATGTGGGCTCGTCAGGCAGCAGCACACTTTTCCACTTTGCATCAGTCCGTCTCAGATGAGCTCAGGTCCAGAGCAGCGTTTCAGTGTGTTGTTGATATATGATTTCACTTTGCATGGTGGAGTTTTAACTTGCACTTGTAGATGTAGTGTTGAAGTATGTTAACTGACAGTGGTTTTCCTGAGCCCACATGGTAATGTCCTTTACAGGATGACGTTGGTTTCAATGCAGTGCTGCCTGAGGGATTGAAAGTCATAGACATTCAATGCTGGTTTTCTCGAGATTCTCTGAATTGTTTGATGATATTATGGACTGCAGATGATGGAATCCCTAAATTCATTGCAATTATATAATGGAAAATGTTAGATTATCTGCTTACACAGTTGTTTACACAGTGGCCTCACCCCTTCTGATTGTGAATGACTGAGACTTGCAGTGATGCTTTTGCCTTTTACACCAAATCGTTGCACTTAACTGTACCCAAGTAACCTGTTCACCTGTCGAATGTGAACAGGTGTCTCAGCATTCCTCAACTTTCCCAGTCTTTTGTTATCTCTGTCCTAGCTTTTCCGAAATGTGTTGCAGGCATCAAATTCAACTTGAGTGAATATTTGCAAAAAAAAAACAATGACGTTTATCACTTTGAACAATAAATATCTTGTTTTTGTAGTGTATTCAATTGAATATACAGTAGGTTGAAAAGAATTTGAAAATCATTGTATTCTGTGTACTCTCTTCATTTACATTTTGCACAACATCCAAATTTCATTATGTTTTAAGTTATTTTTATAAATATGTTATTTCATGTTTCATGTCACAACACTGCAAAATAAATCTACTTGCAGGTATGTAGCCCCCTGAATCTGTATTTCTGTATCACTCAAAGGATCCTAGCTAGAAAAGTGTTACAAGTAATCATACTAAGTTTCTACTCCTCATTAAAAACTTTTGTCAGTTGCAATAGTCTCATTTTTACTGTTTCTCTCTCACCAGGTTGCCAATCTTCTTAGGCTCTTTCAAATCCCTCAGATAAGCTATGCGTCCACCAGCGCCAAGTTAAGTGACAAAACCCGCTATGACTACTTTGCTCGCACCGTACCCCCTGACTTCTACCAGGCCAAAGCCATGGCTGAGATCCTTCGCTACTTTAACTGGACATATGTGTCAACTGTGGCTTCAGAGGGTGATTATGGAGAGACTGGTATAGAAGCCTTTGAGCAAGAAGCCCGAATGAGGAACATCTGTATTGCTACTTCAGAGAAGGTACTACATGAAGTAAAAGACATAACAGTAAACCAGAAGATGAGTCTGTGGTTTAGTCTGTATGACTATAAGCAAACAGATAACAACTACAGAAAATTTTAATATGCAGTGTCACATTGATGTATGGCCTGAAGCTGCACCAAAAAGCAATGAATGGGCCATAAAATGTGTGAGCTTTAAAGTTTGTCTCAGTGTCTTATCTAACACAAATTGGCTTCATATTCCACTAGTGTTATCTGTTGTGAACCAGAAAATAAAAGCTTATCTCCAAGAACTCGGGTTAGTTTCACAGTCACATTTTTCATCTCATTTGCTCTAGAGATGCATGTTCATATAAGACTACAGGGCTGTTTCTTTGTATGACTGATTATGATTCACAAATTGTGACTATAACTCTTGGGTGGAGATAGTATGTTGAGATGTATGTATCTGAATCATGTGTTTGATTCTATCTCCATTTTCTGATCAGGTGGGGCGTTCTAATGCTAAGAAGTCTTATGAGGCTGTGATTCGTCAACTCCTTCAGAAGCCTAATGCCCGTGTGGCTGTCCTGTTTCTACGGAGCGATGATGCCAGAGAGCTGTTGGCAGCAGCAGCCAGACTTAACACGTCCTTTATCTGGGTGGCAAGTGATGGCTGGGGTGCACAAGAAAGCATTATCAAGGGAAATGAGGTTACTGCTGAAGGAGCCATCACGCTTGAACTTGCAGCCAATCCAGTGCCAGAATTCAACCAGTACTTTCTCAGCTTAAACCCAACAAAAAACCATCGGAATCCCTGGTACAGGGAATTCTGGGAGCAACGCTTCCAGTGCTCCTTCGGTGGTGGAGGTGGGGGAGTAGGACTAGGAGAGACACCTCTCCCACCATGTGACAAGGACCAGTCAATGGACAAGAGTAACTTTGAACCAGAGTCTAAGATCATGTTTGTGGTGAACGCGGTGTACGCCATGGCTCACGCTCTCCATAATATGCAACGGAGCCTGTGTTTTAACACCACCAAGCTGTGTGATAGCATGAAGGCCTTGGATGGCCGCAGACTCTACAGGGATTACATCCTTAATGTCAGCTTCACAGGTAAGAGACCAAGAGTGCAGTTAAAAGAGCCAAGTGTCCTGGATAACGTGTTCATGGCATAGGGAGAGGAAAAAGAAGCTGAAGGGGAAAGAACATAGAAATACACCAGCATCTGTTGTGCTGTGCCTAGTTAACAGTCCTCTCATGAACAACACAGGGTTGTTGTCCTTCTCCTTAGTTGAAGGAGCCAAGCAACAGAGCAAAAAAAGTACTGAGACAAATCCACTTAATTGCTATATATTGTCAACCCAGCCTGCCATTGACACCTATTACCCATGCGTAATTGATACGACACTACAAAGTTGCT
Organism: Pseudamia nigra; assembly: GCA_029823295.1. Taxonomy (NCBI): domain Eukaryota; kingdom Metazoa; phylum Chordata; class Actinopteri; order Kurtiformes; family Apogonidae; genus Pseudamia; species Pseudamia nigra. Next base: position 16,747 of record JAQQAE010000644.1, read on the forward strand.
TTTGAGGAATGAGAGCTGTAGTTAATCCGTCAACCATATTCTTCTTCCTTGCCCTAATGAGATTGTGCGTGTTATAATAGCTCCTATAGCAGGCTGCTAGTCTGTCTGTCAGTCTCTGTAGACTTGGGAGAAAAGGCACAGAGGATTGGCTTGACTGACAGATGGCATACAAAGGAAGTGTTATAAATAAACTCCTGTGTCTCGGGGACTGACACAGGTTTAGAGGTGCTTATTCCTCTACCAACCGTGACCAGAAGCAGACATCAAAACAGGCAGACAAACAGGTCTAACACGGCAGCTTTGCCACAGGACGCTGGGGAGAGAGAACAGGAGGGATGGATGGAGGACGAAAGAACAGCAACACATAAAGAGGGAGGGGAATGAAACTCATAGATAAGAATGACAGGCAGACTAAAAGGAGAAGAGAAGGTTTTGGGTAAGGTAAAAGGGAATGAGACTGAAAAAAGAGTTTGGGAGAGAAGGAGGGAATGAACAAGGGAGCACTGAGGCAATGCTGGAGTGGGACAGCGTGTGTCAGCAGAAGAAGATTCTCTTTGAAATTCCCCATCTTCATTTCTGCTACAAATCAAAGGACTTCGAGCATTTCTGTCTGAGAGGAGGGAGACAGAAGGAAGGAAAGGGAGAAGAAAAATGCAAGGATAGAGAGGAAAAGAGAGAGAAGAAAGTAGTCAAGGCGATTGGAGTCAGAGCCTCCAGTTGGCACAGATGATAACCACTCCCTTATAGTAGGATGCATAAAGAGGAGGAATAGGGATGCAGATTTTCACATACTGTAGGAAGTTTTCCTGAGTTTGGAGAAAGGAGAGGAGGGGAGAGGAGAGGAGAGGAGAGGAGAGGAGAGGAGAGGAGAGGAAAGGAAAGGAAAGGAAAGGAAAGGAAAGGAAAGGAGAGGAGAGGAGAGGAGAGGAGAGAAGATAAGATAAGAGAGACTATCATTTGAAATCTGTCCTCATTCTAAGTCAGTCATACATTTCTTCTCAGTTCGTATGTGATCTGTGTTTTTGTCTCTGTCTGAGTGTGTCCATCTGTTTGTGTCATTATGATATAACAGCTGACGTTCTAATAGGATTACAGGAATCTGATTACAAAAGCTGGAAGCCATAATTTTAGATATGTTACTTTAAAATGTCACAATCAGATTAAAGACATATTTAACTGTGTCAAAATGAAGTCATTTCACATATCTTCACATAATGACTCGTAATTATTTTTTGTAATGATGAGAAAGTTATGGTCAATTACCTACAAATTAGATTTCTGTTCTCTCGCTCTGCAATGGTGTAACACCCAAAAATATCCAGATTTTTTTTTTCCTATTTGGTAGAGGTTACATACAGCTGAAGTTAAAACGATCCAATTATGGATACTTTGGAACACTTTGTATATCAGCAATCCTTGTTAGATCTAAACTCATCTATTTTGTTGTTGGCATGATGCTTTTACTAGTGAATACTGGAAAAATGTTCAGTTTTAGCTTCAGTTTGTTTTGGTTTGTCCTATGTCTGAATAAAAAACACAGCTCTTCTGTGGGTTAATTATATTGACCTTGGTCATTTTTCTTTTCCTCAAATAATTCTGTTTTGGCTTGCAAATAGAAATAGCTTACTGCTTTTATGTGAAACTACAAACGTGGTTTGAAATCTTATGTTAAACGTCTGACGCTCTTTTATGTAGCAACTGATAAAAAAATTTTAAAAACTTTCCATGCAGGGGCCTCAGCTGCACATGTGTGTCGTATGTGTGCGCACAGCCTCTGGAGCCAAACACACAGCTGACCTTAGGGAAGCGATACCTGCCCTCTTAAAATGCCAGCCCACAGGTTTTTTGCTCTCCTCAGCTGGCAAATCTGATTTCCATGCAGCTCCCTGTGGAACTAAAGCTGACACCTCACCCTGGAAACACACAGTATCACAGGTGGGTGGACTGACAGGTGAAGAGTTCTGTTTTACAAGCATAAACACACATCACTTACAAAAACAGCCTGTATTAATCCACACTGTGATGTTTAGAAAAACATGTTAACTGCAATGTGAAGTAAATACATTGAAATGCCCGGCTAGTGCCCCCTAAAGGATGACGTGTTCATTGCGCCTACACTGAATAGAATTAAAGGTACATTATGAATATGTGTACATGCTTTTGTATGTGAAGGATTTGGTTGCTGACATTCGTCAGGGTGTTTTATTCCACATAATTCACCATGGTCGCTCTGGAGCCGCATTACCTCCACTGGTTAAGAATCATGGATGTGGAGTGAGAATGGTGCAGAAATTATTTCGTTGTAATTTTGACGACAGACACTGGAGTCCCGTAGAATTACACTGGACGTCTTTTTAAAATAAGTGCTAAGTGAATAGATTTTTGACATGCTTAAGCATTTTCAGTCATCCCCTTGACTCCTCACCTCATGTCTTATTTCCTCAAACCAAACATATGAGGTGTAGGAGTCAGTGATTAGACTGGATTAACCAAGGCAGTAGGCTTTAACAAATTCAGACATCCTCTCCTGCGTGCTGTCATGTTCAACACGTCTGTGTATAGTGCTGTATTTCATAATCTCTGCCAGATGACTGTTCCTGGAAACTTATGATTAATGTCTAATTTAATTCACACAGTAGCATATTGTGTCCTTAGATAATGTGGGCATATCAAACATGTTTTATTTTGCACAATCACACAACTTCAGAATGAGAAAAAACACTTTATTTTTATTATATTAAGTCATGTGTTGCACATCACGGGTGTGCTCTTTGAAAAGACTTCCACAAAGTATGCGCCTGTCTCTCCTCGGTTACAGCTCCGCGGCGCTCACTCCTCACTCCTTGATCCCGCTCCTTGATGTGCATCTTAAGGAACTGGGACATGCTTCAAGATGACGCAGGGAGATTGATTCGTTACAAGAGCGTTACAATAGAGCACTGAGGGGAGCCAAGAAACCAAAAAATGTGGAAATAGCACATCCATTTTATTTGCATCTTTACATTTTTCTCCTTTATTAAGACATTGAGACAAGTTGAAGGCTTTACTGACAGGCCAGTATGATAGCTCAGAATCCTGCAGAGATGAGCCTTCATAGCTGGTATTCAGTTGATAAAACAAATTTATTCTTGACAGCGCAGTAGCGATAAAGCGGTGACTTCTTCAGTGCTCCGTGACCTGTTCATTACTGCCCTCCTGTGGTTAGGAATGTACATTACAGGCTGTGTTTGAAGGTAACGAGTGTCAGCTGGTGATGTGGACATCCCTGACCCTACACATGGGGTGATGATGATGACAGCACAAGAAGTGTTTATACAGTTTAGAATATTAATTGCAGTTGGGTGACATTTTATTTATTATGTGAATTTGTTAATGGTGTTTTGTTGTATTTAACAGTTCATTTACTCTCGATTATTCTAGCAGCAACTGACAACAGCTCTCTGCGTTTTCTCAAAATTTTTAGATATGCAATACCTTTTTTTTTGGATCTACTTTTGTTGGATTAATTTTCCACTGACGTGGAGAGAAAAGTTTACTCCAGAGAGAACCTCCTAAACCTGAGGCAGAGGAAATGTGGCGCTCACCAACCAATTCCACTGGATATGAGACGGACTGCGTGGCCGCAGGGCTGATGTCAGAGTCAAAGACAGAAGATTCAGCTGCAAGCAACGGGAACTCACTGCACAACAAAGTGGATGGAGGAGGCACCGCTGAAGAGCCCGGAGGAGTTTCAAGAAGCTAGCTTCTTACTGTATGTATTCTGTATGTTTCACTACGCTGCAGGACTCCTCACACTGTTCAACACCACAGCTGATGACAGACCCAAGCCTGTGAATTATAGAATATTTCATGCCTACTGAATCTGCTGGACATATTAAATACCTGGAGGGGATAAATAAAGTTTATACTATTCTATTTAAGAGTATGTCCATATTAAGAATTTTTAATATCACTGACTGCTGTCTTTAAAAAAAAAAAAATCTTAAAAGTACAGATTTTAGCACTTTTTTGGCACCAGTTGAAGTATTTTTTAAGTATCAATCTACCAAAGGTATCGGGAAAATACCAAACTATGTCCAACCCGACTAACTACACCATGAAATAACTGCAGTGTTTGAGGATTTAACAAGTCAATCAGCTAGTGTTCAGTATTAGTTTACCCATAATTCCTTCCAGGCCCATTGCACTGCTGCAGCTCCACCTTTTGTCCAAATATGGTCACTTCGGTTATTTGGCTTCAAAACGTCAACCAGGAATGTCATAAAAACTCAGTGTATGGTGGCTTCCACAATATTAATTCAACTTTTTCACAGTGTCATTTTCATCTTTATGTTGTTTACAACTCTTGCATCTTTTATATCCTTTTATCATGCTGTGTCTTTTTTGTAATTTTTGCATATTCTGTGCTGTTTTACATAACTTTATGTCATAATATTTATCATGAGGTCAATAGTAGCCATATCGCCCAGCACTGCAATTACCTCAAAATACTGTCAGATCTAATCAGCAGCTTTCAGCACAACATACTCTTACACAGAGAACCTTTAATGTTTATCTCAAGAGAAAAGAAACCCGGTCTTCTCTTTAACGTTGAGAAAACACCCCCCTGTAGTTTAAGTTATTGTCTAAATTAAAAGCTAATTAGCCAGTTAGGTTCTTAAAGATCTTGTGTCTAATGCTTAATATTGTCCTAATTGTGACCCATGATACAGACCAACAACAGACTGGGAGGCATCAGAGAGGTGATACACCTCATCCACATGTTCAAAATGATGCTATTAAAAACTCCCACTGACGGTTAATCTATATAATACGCAGCCCTTAAAAGAGATTGATTAGTGCACGTATTGTTCTTGTTGATCATTTAAGACTTGACAGTAAGCCTGTTTACCCGTTTAAAGTCTGATTTTATAATTGTTTTTCATTTCAAATCCAGTTTGTTTGGAAAGGGATAAAATAGTAAAGTTTTTGTCTGTTTTTCTATGATGCAGTTTAGTAACAGTAGTTTTTTTTTAATTCATACTGTGTCATTTTGTGATGCCAAGTGAAACCTATGGAAATCTAAGCCTTCCTTGTATGATGGAACTAAAATATTTGCTACATTCTACATACAGCAGACGAAGGCACCTATCAATATATATTTGAGAAAATAAAATGTGCATTTATACACATTTCCATCTACTGTTATGTGAACATTAAAGGGCCCGTGCCATGCTCATTTGCAGAGATTTCAGTTGAAACTCGGTTCCCTCTAGATTAGCTTTGCATACGTCACAACTCAAAATGATGATGCTCATCCTTTGGTATTGATGAGGACCATGACTTCGTTTATTGGATGGCTACGTGTTGTCAAAGGTGGCTGATAAGTCCAATCTCGGAACGCTGCATATTTCACACTTTAGGCCGGCAGCAGCTAGCTGCACTGACTTTCTGTGCTGCCCGTTTGTTTTCAGCGGTGGTTCTGCGACACTGTTCAGCTGACTCGGCACCTCTGCTGTTCAGGCTGCGCCACGGTGGCCGATCTAAGGCGAGGCCTTCTCAAGTTCCACCAGGAACAGATGCGTTTCCACCACAGGAGTTCTACTGTTGTTTTTCTACAATTTGATTTCACCACACATTTAAGTGATTACCAATCAAGATTTTTTTCCAACCACATTTTTTCTTCAAAGATGATGGTTCCCCACTATCCTTATATCACTTGTTACCAGCTGAAACATAATCCCAATGGGAGGCTCGTACCTATTTTCTTAGTTAAATCCAGGTGGTGACCTTTTTTTTTTGACCAGGCAGTGTAGATGGAAAAAAAGTCTTGCAACAAAGGTTTGCAAGAAGTATGAAATGTGAGTTGCTTCCCCAAAGGATTTGTAGGAGAGGGGCAGAATTTGTTTTTCAGATGAGATGAGATGAAAATCCACCATTGTTACCTGGTAGATAAGACAGAAAACACAGAAAAGCATGTCACGGGCTCTTTAAGAGGTGGTTCTTCATCATCATCATCATCACTATCTTTATGGTTTAATTGTTTGTGGTTTAGAAGTAATATTTTATATATTTTATGCAATAACATACTGGAACTTTGGATTAAAGAGCTGATAGTTAAGGTTTTTGCATTGTGGAGCTGTTTCCTCTAGAACTGAGCCAGACTGAACCTCTGGAGATTTCTGGATATAATAATGGTGTTATAAACTCTTTCACAGTTTATTGAAGCTTTTACCACACACTTGATTCTGCAGCACCTCATACATGGTAGCGTTTTATTGCTGTGTTCTTTCATTAATCCAGGTGAAGGTTTCGGTTCCCTTAATGCTATTCACACGCATTTGCACAAATATCCTCACTAAATCTCTTTCCACTGCACTTCATTTTAACACATTTACCTGTTCTTGATACACTGATTTTCTACCTCCCTTAGGTATAAAACTTTTTTGGTGATATTTCAAGTTTTTTGAATTTTGATGTGCAGTATGAGTACATATTCTTATGTGATTTTCTTTTTTGCGTAACCACAGAGTTCCCCATTTCAGGTCCACTAATTAATGTGCAAATTGAAAATGCAATCAAAAACAGGTACAGGGGAACTAACTTTATTTTGAAAGAAAAGTGGCATGTTATGAAACCAGCGACAGCAATTCAAACTTTTGAGCCTATCACCCATCTATAACATTTATTATGATACAGCACTGTGTAATGTCTTGAGGGAGAAATTTGTGCAATAAGCAGAAACTGTCTTTGGCAGTAGTTGAGCTCATTGGACTAATGCAGCACAGGCCTCTATTGTGCTTACGTGTCCTTTGTTGAGCTCCTTTAATGACAACTCGGAGCAGAGGACATTTTTTACAGTCATCTTTGAAGCCCAGGCAGTAGTCATGCTTACCATGTATCGGTAAATCTTCTGCGTCTGGGCACGAGCCAGGCACATTGTAGTGAGAGCAGAGGGAGAGGGAGAACAGGAACAAGTACTGCTGACACGAATTAAGATAAATCCAGCCACAGGGGAGCTACAGCAGCCAAGACTGGCCCTATGCTGATACTGATACAGAAAGTTCATTAATTCACTCTAACCATGTTTAAAAAATCGCAAAGGACAGGTGTAGCTGCATATTTTACCACAAAATAAGCTTAATTAAATCACTACTGTATTGAAACTGGGTTGTTTTTCATGGCGATGACTCTTCAGTGCATGTATTTAATGCAAATGCAACAATAACACTGAGAAGCCCCATCAAAACAGCTCAGAAGCAGTTTTACTTCAGTGTCTTTGTGTTTCATGCTCCACAGGAAGTTTTCTGACAAGTGATTGGGTTTATCTGCACCCCCAAGTTTTGCTTTCATCTTTTATAAACCTCCTCAGAAAAACACTGGGCTGTATTAGATGCTTCCAGCACTTAACTGACTCCGACTCTCATCTTTATGTTGAACTTTCATGCATGACCTGCTGGTATTTTGGAATTGCAGTGAGTCATCTCGACTAAATGTGAAGAGAAATCTCCCCACCTCTAATTTCATTATCGGATCAGAGAGAGATGATGACGCTCTACCACCAGAGAGAGAATTTAGAGGAAGAGGAACATCAAACTCATGCAGAGTAACAACGCCTTTTGGTGGCCATCTGCAGAACTGCACCTTCATAGTCCATCCCCCTTTACACTGACCACTGCGTGAAGATCAACTCTCTCTTTTGAAGCATTAATATATTCCCAAAAATCACATTTTCACATCTTTCTCATCCACTGCTGCAGTCATTTAAAAGCCTTGCAGCAAAAGAAAACAGTCTTGAGATACACAGAAAATTGAAAGTCAAGTGAAGATCCCAGTGTTCCCATGGATGATACCTGCGTGAAATGGAAATTGAGTACAAAACAGCACAAAAGACACGTCCAGGAACAGTGAGGCCTTACCAATGCTATTTACCCCCTCTGATTGCATTACGACATGAATAACTGCCAAAATATTTTGCCTTTTGACAGAAATGTATAGAAACCAACTCTGTAGTGCGAACTCCTTAGTGAACAGAGTTTAGTGCCGGTGCTTCACCTGTGTTTTTCCTGCTGAACAGAAGCCTTGGCCCAGGATTCAAACCCAGGTCCCACTGGAGCCCGGATGGAAGGATGTGTTCTACCAGGGTTTGAGTGTTGTCATTATCAGTGGACAGGCAGAATTAAAATGATTATAGACGGAAGTAATGATTATCATTGCATGGATAAAGTAGGAACACTAGGATGAAACTGACTCTCAAGAGGACGGTGCCAGTAAAGGAAGACCAAGAGTTACCTCTGCTGCAGAGGATAAGTGTATTCAAATCACCAGAATAAATCCATTTAAAGCACCTCCGACAGTGTTTACTGCACTTGGGGACATATTCACAGTTCTTGAGACTTTTTTAGATTGTCATTCATTTCCTAAAGTAATGATGGACTGTTTATTGTCTTAACGGACCAGTGATGGTCTCAAGCACAATATACAATATAATAATAATACATAAAAACACTGAAGGGGAAGGTGTGCCCAAAAAAAAACCAGACTCAACAAGCATAGTCTAGCCATAAAGAAAGGATGATACAAGAAAAAGTCCTGGCTGTTGAAAATGAAAGATTAATGTTTGACGGGTGAGGTAGCGATAAAGAAGTAATTCCTTTTAAAATGTGAGGTGAGGCACGACATAGAAGGGGAAAACTATAAAAACAAATGCAAAGGGGAAAAACAAGTGACAATCAATATTGGCTTCAACTAGAGCTGTCATTTTTCCTTCTGTACCTCAGGAACAGAATATGAATAGAGCTGAGTGATACAGCTGAAAATGCTCTTACGATCTTTATGATAACTATCATAAAGTTATTATTGTGAGAGATCATGAGATGGTTTATTCAAATTTAAAGGCTCTTTTCTTTTCTTTGTCTTGAGTGAAAGTTGAAGAAAGCAGGCAGTTATTTGCATTTTGAATGAAGATGTGGACCAGGTCAAATTATGAACAAGATGCAAAAAAAAAAAGAAAAGCACATGGAGAAGATAGAGATAAAAATAACATGGAAGAGTGAACAAGGTGTTGAGAAAAAATTTTTTAAAAGCGTCTTTGTTCATTTTATTTCTGTTGATTTATTTCAGTGGAAGCCAGCTTTCTTTGAGAATGGCAATGTAAACATTATAATTAAAATAAAACCCATAGGTAAACCTGTATCACAATGCATATGTTGTTTTTGTGCTATTTTCAGAAATGGGGTTGTCTCTGGAGTCAACAAAATCACTCCAAATTATTTCAACTTAATAGGGTTTATGGAATCCTTTAATATACAATGAAAGAGGGCATTATGGGCCTTTAAAATCGACCACATTCTTTTCCTCCATTAATGTATTTTTAAATTTTTTGTGGTCTGCATGTGGCCCACGGCTTTCACTGGCCTATTACTTCTGCACAGTGACTTTTATGTTATTATTGTCTTTATTGTATGAAATACATCTGAAAGTGATCTGCAGCTATTTTTATCATTAGTTTATCTGCAAGTTACTAATTTAACAAGTGATACCAAAGAAATGAACGGATTCATTTTTTGCAGTTGTGATTGTAACACTGTTGATTTTAGATTTTTTTCTTTTTTTTAATATTTATTTTTGGGCTTTTGCTTTCATTTGATAGAGACATAGTGGTATTGTGGGTATTGACAGGAAAGATGGGAGAATAAGCCAGCAGTAAAAACGTACAACTGCTGTAATCTTTGCTTAAGTCACCACTGGAATTAGGAAAATGAATTCACGTATCATAGCTTTTTTATATACAGTGTTTTGATCAAATAAAATGCATGGCCATCCATTATGTCTGGGTCTCAAGCCTGTGTTTAGGAAAGGCAGATACATACAGTACATGATGAGCTTTGTTTTAAATTGCTATTCAATGCTACAGTTAAAAATTGGGTCATTATTTTCTTTATTACCATAAAAATAGATGCGATCAGAACATCAATGAGAGACAGCAGCTTTTATTTTATATGACATGTGGCTGCAGGCACCAACATGAAACATTTAACAATGCATGCAGTCGCCCTATACACACACACTGTTTATGCAGAAATATACTCTTTAAAAATATTCAGTTGCGAATGTGATGGCTTTGCTTGTCACTCGAGGCTGATGAGTTCATAAAGTAGCACTGACAATGTAAACAATTTGACATGCTGCTAAAACAAAGTGTATATCACACAGTAATCATCACTTCAAGCTTTTGGCAGAAGAATAAAAGGAACATTAACAACAAAAATAGCTTATGTCAGGCTTTGGGGTACAAACAGACAAATCTGAAGAAAACACAACATCAAATAGTAACAGATATCTCATTTGAAGCACATACTGTACAGTCCTCTGGGATTATTAGGATAATTTCATCTGGTTTCTGACATGGTTTTCCTGAAAGGCAACGGCACTGTTCAAATGTCCTACATAGAAATCACCTTCTTCAAAACAAGGCCTTTCAGCTTGTGGCAGTACGTGACAGTCTGACAGAACTGTTACAATAGTGCGGCAACAAACGAGGCACGGCGAGCTCACTGACCACTGGAAAAATTCAATTTAATGAGAAGCCTGTGGGAGCCTAATGAGCAGCACGACACAGTCACCAACCTGTCAACAAACCTTTGCAGCTAATCTCCAGTCGGACTTTAAGACACTTCATCAAGCATATGACACAGGGAGCTACTCTTAAAACAGATTAAAGTTGATCAGATGTAGATTTACTGAACAAAATATATGTTGATGGAATTTACAGGAATTGACTTCTGACCAGAGAATAAATCTGGTTTACGTTTGAAGGAAATTGCACGCTGTCAAAGGGCTGAGACGCCTTACTAAGCTTCTACAAGTCTGGTTTGTTGGATGTCTGCAGGAATGATGACAGGAACAAAAGTTTCCTCAGAAAAGAACATCTTAACAACGGTTGATGTCTAAATTAAAGACATATGTTCAAAAGAACTGGCATCAGACACAGTTGGCAAATTCAAATATAAAAGGAAACAAATTGTTTCAACGGTGTCTTTAAAGAACTGGACCAGAAGAATCCTCTGAAACTGTGAAAAACAAACAATCTCAAGGCAGACAAGCTGTTTACTGTAAATGTATTTACATAGGTTTGAGCGCAGGCTGCAGGAATATTCAAACCTCTGCTCGTTTCCTGGACTGTCAGGCCGAAAGTTACTGCACCACACAAACACAGTTCATTAAAATTAACCCTAAACAGAGCAAAAGCCGACCATGTGGTGAGAAGAAAACACATAAATAGCTATTGTTGTGGTAAACTTAAATGAGACTTAACGGTAACATAAAACTACTGCAGAAACGTAATCATCACCTTCCGATGTCATTTACTTTTCACAGTTAAAAAGAGTTGCTCAGCTGTTTTCAACAACTATGCTCACTAACATATTTGCACATTGCGTTTAATGCATATTACCATGTGACTTTACCTTTATCTGTCATCATAAGTAATAAAACATAAAATAATGTAAACCTTTGTCTTCATAGTTTACATAGTTCCACTGAATTATGATGTTACAGTGTCGGTCTTTTTATTAATGTTAGTACACACATTACAATCCCTTTTGGTATTTTTAACCTATTTGGAAATGGAGGCTCCATGGTGTCTTGTCAATTTCTCCATCATAATCCTCCTCTGCACGTACCAATAAAATATACTCTTCCTCTCTACTGCTAGAATATATTTTTAGCAGGAATGGATGCGATGTCTTCATATGAATGTCACGAGTGTCAAGACAGTTACAGCATCACATTATATGCACCATGTGACAGCACAACACCATATGCAATCACTGAAACAAAGGGACACAGCAGGATTGGTTGGGATACAGACTGGGACATCTTTGGGATCTTAATGTTTGGCTTCTCTGGGGTAAAACTCGGCTAAAGTGCTCTGTGGGATCCTTTTCAGCATCTCTTTGGGGAAGATTCTCATGAGCTGCCATCCGATGTCCAGAGTTTCAAACACACTCCTGTTCTCATAGGCTCCTGAATGAAAAAAATATAAATATATGAGACAAAAATCATTTGTCATGAAAAGCGCTAACTTCTTCTGGCTTTGCACAGACGTTTCTGTTGGTTTACTAGGTCTAAGTTGACTCTTTTCATCTGTTACACTTTGACCAGGATCCCATTTGCCTGCATTTGAGCAAGTGAGAATTTCCTACTAGAATTGTGAAATTCAATCACCCATGAACACAAGGTGTTCATCACAAAAGGCAGCAGTAAATAGCAGTGATTTTATTTAACGTCTTTTCTTGTTACAAGCGGTAGCACCATCTGTTTCAAGAGGACGGATCTACAACTATGGTAGGTTTCAAATAAATCAGATCAGCCACATTCAAGTTATCGTGCAGACATATCAAGTATGGAGATGCAAATGTCTGTGAGCACATTCATGCAATTCTGATTGAAATAATTTCATCCTTAAAGTTGCAGGAGGCAGAAATCCTGGACAAAATGACTGCACTGGACAATGCATAACTTCCTTGTCTATCTAAACATATCGATATACAACCTGATGATGTTTCATGTTGCTGTGGAAAAGTGAGACCAAAATAACCATGAAGTGGAGTAGTTTGGTCTGAGAGAACGTTAAAAGCAGGAGGAAATTAAAGCAGCAGGTCATCTATTTTACCCGCTTCCTATCTGTAAAAAACTGTGAAATGCACTCTGCCAAAATCGTGCATCGCTGTCTCTGAACACAATGAACACTACTTGAATCATAATACGCTGGAGATTAATTATGACAATGACACAAAAAACTATCATGTACTGAAGCGTCCATTATTACTAAGTGCTAATACCAACACAATTTCATCTGTATCTGCTGCCACATTTTTAAAAGAAATATTTTCTAAAAGCAAGCATTACTTCCAGTTCCGTAGTGTGATGTTCTTTGTAGATCTGTGCTGGTGTCAACAATTACAGTTGATGATTTTCCCTACTGTACCTTGAGAGATGAAATTCTTTTCAAACTTGGTCAGGAACTCCAGATAGAGCAGGTCATCAGCTGTCAGGGCCTCTTCTCCCACCACTGCTTTCATGGCCTGCACATCCTTCCCGATGGCATAACATGCATACTACACACCACACATCCATTTAAGACATTTAAAAGTGGGGTGTCAGCATAAAAACTGAATATGCAGTCCCTTGTAAACTTACAAGCTGGTTGGAAACATCAGAGTGGTCTCTGCGGGTCATTCCCTCGCCGATGGCTGACTTCATTAGACGAGACAAAGACGGTAGCACATTGATGGGTGGATAAATCTAACCACAGAAGGAGAAAAGTGACTCATTTAGATCAGTGAAATGGTAGGTGAAAAACTGCTGCACCTGCTGATTTCTATCCCCAGTTTGTATATACAAATGTCACCAACTGCTCATAGCAACAATGGAAATTAATTAGATGTAAATTTTTCCATTTAATTTTCACTCCCAGCTGTCACACTCAAGGTTTTCCTTTGGTCCTACTCCAGGAGCTGTGTGGTGCATTGGAACAATGTGCCATGGAAGCTTAAAGTCTTGGGCTATTTCCACTTTTCTGTGACAACATAATGTTTGCAAACTGAAACTTTGGCATCTGTTGATGAATTAAATCAACAGACGGCTACACCTGCTGAATCACAATGCTACAGGAAACATTTTTGGAAGTGTATTTCTCACCGAACCAATTTCTAAGTTTCACACATGAGTGGAATGTTTCACGCATAAAAAGTCAATTCTGAGACAATATAAAGGCGATAAAACTAGAGTGAATGAAGACAGTCATGATTCACCCATTCTGCATGAGACAAATCTACAGACGTGGATAAAATTGTTGTTTCCTCTGTCAATGACAGAAAAACCCACAATGGTTACAGAAAAAACTTGAATCTGACAAAAGTAATAATACATAAAAAATTTTATGAAAATTAACCAATGAAAATCATTGCTTTTGAACTGTAGTTCAACAGAATTATTAAAAAAAAAACTCACGAAACAGGCCTGGACAAAAATGATGGTACCCCTAGAAAAGCCTGAAAATAATTGGACCATAAGGACATGTTCAACCAAGGTGTGTCCTCTAATTAACATCACAGGTGTCTTCAAACTTGTAATCAGTCAGT